>VXAZ01007126.1:1310351-1484212 GCA_013399875.1 Gymnorhina tibicen | reverse complement strand
CGGGGCTCCGGGGCAGGCCCGGGGCTCCGAGGCAGGCCCGCAGCGGGTCCCGCACAGCCACCGGCCCCGCGGCGGCCACCAGAGGGGGACAGAGCACCGCACTGGGCCGGGCCGGGCCGCCCCGCCCGCCCCGCGCTCCCCGGGACCACCGCGGGTGCTCCCGGCCCGGGCCCTCGCCCTCCCTCCCGGGCTGGCCCCTCCGCTGTGCCCGGGCCGGACAAGGGGCGCACGGCAGCCTCTAAAGGGCGGGAGGAGGTTCCGCCGCTCCCCACGGGCCCCCCGTGTTTGGGGGTGTTTGCTGTAGGGTCTGCTCGCTCTGTTGGGAGCTGCCCACCGGTTCAGGGTCCCCCCCCGAACCCACAGCTGACCCCAGCATCGCCATCTGATCAAACACCGCAAATAATGTTGTTTATTTAAAAAATATTAGAGCAGCTCCTTGCCATAAGTGACAAGTCATTATTTAATTCCTTTGGTACTCACGGAAATAACATCAATCAACATGAATGCATCTGCTAGCTAAATATGAATGTAATCATCCATTAAAATGTTAACATTTATGAAAACTGTTTATTAAAATAAAGTTATAAGAATCTCATTGTAATTTGATAATCAGCTAATGTCCCCTTAAGGCAGAATTTGAACATTTGATGTTTGGAACTAGATAACATTTTAAATGCCCCATCAGTTTATAACTGCAGTTATTCTGAAACAGGATTAAGCTTTGTGTCGCAGCCCTGGAAACAGATGTCCTTTTTTATCCTTGTGCCCTGTGCAAAATGGGCCTCCCCCTCCAGCCTAAAAAACCCAAATTCAGATAAAAAACCAAAGAGGTGAATGTATGGAGATAAACTGAAATCAAAATAGGGTGTTTTACCCTACCTGATCTAGTAGGGCTTTGTGTGACAACAAGAGGTGCTGAATTAGGCGAGCTCTTTCCTTCTGGCACGGTGATACTGGGAGAGGTTGACAGAGGAGCATCCTTGGTACGAATGGGCTGTGCCCAAGGGGACACTGATGGGACCAAGAAGCCATCCACGTACCCAAATGTGCCTACAGCTGTCACCCTAGAGACCACGCTCTGTTCTTGCCCTTGTGTGCATCCCAGCTGGCATCTCCACTTGGATATGCATGCTGGCATCCTCCACCTCAAACCCAACCCCTTTTCCAGGAAAGGAGACATAATACATGTAATGAGGTAACATTTTGCTGTAAGACAGCTGACAGCCATAGGCAGGTTTCATTTTGAGTCATGCTTTCTATTAAGCACGTATCAGGTCTGCTTCCCTTGTGCAGAAGCCCCAGCTCCCCAGGCAGCTTGCTGTGTGCCCAGCCTGGCATGCAGGAGCCACACGGTGCATTCAAGTGCACTGAGATTTTTGGCCTTCCGTGTTCTGGTAGCTCTTCAACTCAGATGGAAATGTGACTGCGGCAAATTCAGTTGGCACCTGTTTGCTCCATCTAGCATTTCAACAGACAGCTCTGAGGGGAGCCAGGCTCCTAATTCCTGCTATGCTTTAATCTCCAGACTCAAGCTAGCTCTGGTATATCTCCATAGAAATCTCATATATGCCATTGTCTTTTGACAGGTACAGTTTTATCCTAAAGGACTATTTCCACCACAGTTAATAATGAATCATAATGAATATGCCTCACAACAACTTACTCAGGAACTGAACTGTTTCAGACACCCCCAAAATTGGTATGGTTAGTCATAAAGTCCTGTGTTGAAATATCAAACATCCAACACTGTGTGGGAATAAGAGAATTTTGTATCTTATTCTGGTTTTGTGTGTACCCTTAAAAAAATCTTGAGGGCTCTTAGCACATAAATAGGGACTTGACAAATTTCTGAGTTTCAGCTGTTTCAGTTGAATTTAGTAAACTGCGGTTTCATAATTCCCAGTCAGTTCAGCTATAAACCCCCAATCACTGCCAATTCATTACATATTAGTTTTAACAGAATAGATCCAAATTCCTTTGATAACCACGAGGAAACTCTGAGCACTGTCTTGGTTCTGGAGAATTTCCACCATCATTCAGCATTAGTCAAGCAGTAATGGACATTAAAAAATAAAGAATTGCTGTAGACTGTAAAAAATACATAATTTCAACTTTCCCATGTGACTGACGCCTTGAGAAATTGACTGACATAGCTATAACAAAATAATTATCCTGTTATAGCTGTGCCTGTATAACTTCTCCACATGGACACTCTATTCTAAAATTTAAGTTACTTTATTACAGAATAATTACTCAAGGACTTCAGACCAGAACGAGGTTCTGCACAGGAGAGTTTTGCCAGTGTGGCTCTGGTGATTTAAATTCACCATACTAAGCAGGTAAATTTTGCTGTGCAGACTCTCAGGAGAGCCTGCCAGCAGTATTAGATAAGACATCCCAATTCTGTATTATCTGAAAATTGAACTTCTGCACTGTACAGGGCATAGCATCCTATTTTGCTTGCATTGTCAAACAGGCAGGGCTTTTGCCTCCCAAGGGAATGTCTTCTTGCAGCTCAGAAGGAAGGACAGACAGGCATCACTCAGCTGTAGAAAAAGAAGTGGGATTTGGTAAACCCAGAGTCACATTTTCCAAGTGCACTATCACTTCCATTTGCAAATGTGAACTCTGGATGTCCAGCCTTCCCACCCACTTGCCTATACTTTTGGCGAGAAAAGCACACCTCTGAGGCCAAATTCCTTTTCCTTGCTGGTATTCTACTAATGGGCTCTCAGGAACACAGGCCTCACACGGGTTACAGCTGGCCTTTCAAACACGCCGTGCTCCCAGCACACGTGCTGCTGAGCCCCTGGCTCCGGCGGGCTCCTCTGCCCAGCTGCTGGCTGCCAGCCTGCGCTGCCTGACTCACCCTGGCCACAAATTATTCATTCAAGCCACCGAGCATCATCACAAGCCACATTCTTTTAACAAGACTTCACACGCCTCTGCTAGCAAATGTCGTGCTGATCTGGGTCGTGGAGACACGGGGAGAACCTTAAGTGTGGAATGCACAAGGGACTTGCAACCTCCTCCTCCTCCTCCTCCTCTTCGCATCAGCCAGGCTCCGGCGGGCGCTGGTTATGCTGGAACAGGGAGCTGCGTTTTGCCTGATCTCAGCAGCAGGAACAACTCCGGTTTCTGCACGGAGACCACCCGGGATCCTTGGGTGCTCCAGGCACAGAGTCATTTACCACGTGTTTGAAATTGAACTAGTGGAAAGATCTTGTTCAGTCCCAAAACACAGCTGAGCTAACACACAGGAATCAAAGGAAACAAGCAGCCCTATTAACAGCAGGATCAGTGAAGCCCGGTTTGCTGCGCATTTGTCTTTCAAAGTTGAGCTCCTCTGCGGATTCCCTCGTGCCTGAAGACTGAGTTTGTGCCTTTTATTTGACGGACAAGCGTACTAGGTTTGCATGACAAGGTTTTGGTGGCAGGGGGGCTACAGAGGTGCCTTCTATGAGGTGCTGCCAGAAGCTTCCCCTATGTCCGACAGTCGGTGCCAGCTGGCTCCAAGACGGACCCACCGCTGGCCGAGGCCCAGCCCAGCAGCGGCAGTGGTAAAGCCTCTGGGATAACAGATTTAAGAAGGGGTGGTGGGGAGAGTGTGGGGGTGGGAGTGCCTGTGCAACTGCAGCTGGAGAAAGAAGCAAGAACATGTGAGAAAAACAGCCCTGTAGACACCACGGTCAGTGAAGAAGGGGGAGGAGATGCTCTGGGCACCAGAGCAGAGATTCCCCTGCAGCCCATGATGAACAAAGACCATGGTGAGGCAGGCTGTTCACATGCAGCCCATAAAGGTCCATGGTGGAGCAGGTACTCACCTGTAGCCTGGGGAAGACCCTGCATTGGAGCAGGAGGATGCCCAAAGGAGGCTGTGACCTCGTGGGAATTCTGCACTGGAGCAGGTTTGCTGGCATGTCTTGTGCTCTCCCTGGCATCCCTGAGAGAGTCAGCTTTCCCCTGAGCTGTGAACCACTCGAAAGGGCAGCTGGGGAGAGGACTGGGCTGGAGAGATGGGAGAAGATATTTTTCTGTACATCTCTTCTTAGTCCAAAATCAGGGGGAGTAGCCATATGTGGGACATCCTGTTTTGAAAGAGATTTCTTAAAATTAATCCTTTTTTCCCCCCAGAAATTTTGACACTCCCCATTCTGGGCTCTTCTCACCATAACTGGGTTTTATTTTCACAAAAAAAAGAGTTCTGCAGCATTAGAAAGCAAGGAAATGCTGCACAGTTCTTGCCTTGCAGCTAAGTGTGATCCAGGCTCCATTGCACTCAGAGCCAGGAGTCCCACTGACGTCAGTGAGGCAGGGATTTCACTTCTGAAAGTTTGGTTTTTGTTTTGTGTTTGTGTTAAAGAGCCTGAGAACCCATGCTTGATAAGGTCAAGCGAGCCCAGCAGGGTCGATACAATGCTCTTCTCCCCTCTCAGATCCCAGGCACAGCCCAGACCACTCTGTGTGTGTCTGCCTCTGAATTATTTAACTGTCCAGCTGGTTAAAAATAGCACAGCAGCAACTCCCTTTCCAGCCTCTGACTGTTAAATGGGCCGTCAGAGCCCAGCCAAGGCCGAGGTCATGGCCTGGGCTGCACATGTGGCCAGGGCAAGCTGGATGCCAGAGGGAGGGAGAAGCATGTCGCCGCAAAGCCTGGTTCCAGCACGATGATATCAGCCTGTGAAAGAAAAGCAAAGCAAACTCAGAACATTATGAAGCTGCCAAAGAAAACACTGTCTTCACAATGAACAAAAGTCTGATTAATTATTAATTGCCTGGCAGCTAATTAGCATTCCCTTGGGCAGCTGTCTACAGAGTGCCTTATATTTCCAACACACCGTGGGCCAACATCATCTATGCAAATGGCTTTGGATCAGAGTTAGCAACTGATTTGTTGCCTGAAACAAGTTGTTCCCCTCCCGTCTCCCCATCTCCTCCTGTCACCTCTCTTTTCTCCACCCAGGGACTTGGGCTCATTACAGTGTGAGCTAAGCAGAAAACATCCCTTGCTGATGAATCTCCTTCCTGCCATGCTTTTCCAAGGAAGCCGGACACCTCCCAGCAGCCACCCCTGTGCACGATCCCAGCCTGCAGAACAGGAGGATGACTGCAGTGCTCCAGCCCTGGAAAAAGCCTTCTTTGGCTATTGTGTGGCCAGAGGGGAGGGGAGCAGCTCTGGGTGGCGAGGCACCGATCAGCTGCAGAGGCAGCGACCCGGTTGGGCTTTAGAACTCAAGGCAGCATTTAGGGAATTCAGCATCAGCTAATCATAGAATCATTTAGGTTAGAAAAGACTTGTTATATCATCGGGTCCAACCCACTGCCAAGGCTACCATTAAGCCATGTCCTTAAGCACCACATCTACACATCTTTTAAATCCCTCCAGGGACAGTGACTCCACCACCTCCCTGGGCAGCCTGTTCCAACTCTTGACAACCCTTTCGGTGAAGAAACATTTCCTAATATTCTAGCTAAACCTCCCTGCTTGCATTCAGCTCCTATTAATGTTAATGGGACTTAGGCACATGCATCAAGGGCAAGCAGACCCCTTATGAGAGCATAAACATAAATCACAGCTATGTAAAGGCAGAGGTAGCCTTCAACTTGCTGTTTTACCATGCCAAGAAAGATGCACTTTCCATTTTAAGAACTTAGCAGCTTTAATTTTATTTTTTTTTAATGGAACAAGTCAGTGCAGTTGGTGAAATACTGCAGCAAAACCTGAAGGTTTCTCACTTTACCATCACACAACTCATCAAAGGCTGTCCACAAACCTATGCAGACTAGGACACAAGTTTAGGATTACTCGTGTCTTCAGAACGCACCTTTCTGAGGTTTAAGTAGGTGTCATGCTGTCCCTGAAGTACAGAATTTCAAAGAGTTTTTGACATTTTCCCTGAGAAATTCACCCAGCCTCTGTATTTTACACCTGACACCTGAGTGTGCCTGTCACTCGTACTCATTAGATGAAAATGGGTCAGAGAGCTTAACAGGAAAGCAGGCAAAGTTTAAAAGGAAAGACGGTGAAGGAAACAAGGATCAGCTACAGAGAAGTCTCAGGTGTCAGCTCTGGCCATCAGGAGCCAGGTGTGCCAGAGAAGGTGAGCTGACCTGGAATCCAGCAGAGGTAATGGATATCACCCCAACAACTTCACCAGAGCTCACACTGGTGCTCCAGCTCCAGAGATTAGAGGAATGATCCCTTTCCTTGCATTCAAGGCCAGATGATAAAAGCTGCCATGGAGATCGGAGAAGCCCTCGTTAACAGGAGCACAAGATCGTCGAGCCAGAGAGCAGTTTCCTGGTCTGTTTACACATTTTTTAGAACAAGGGGTCCTGCATCTAAGACTACGTGTCCTGGCTGTTACTGCAATATAAACATCATAAAATGACTGTTTTCCTACCCCAAAGCCAGAGGGTAAGTGCTGATGCAGCAAGATGATTGAGATAAGAACAGCTGTTTTCAGAGTGAAGGGACACAATCTGTGGAAAGTTCTTTGTTTCTAGGCAAAGAACTTCATCTACCAAGTGAAGGACAAAAAAAAAAAGCCCAAATTACCACAGTCAAGTTTCAAGTTCTTATTCTCATTCTACAGGTTTACCCTGCCTGCTGCCTTGCTCTAACTCTGCACTGTGCCAGCGAGGCAGCACATTAGTCAAATATGAGACCATTAAGTTATATCTCTATAGATATGGGATATAACCCCTTGAAATATATAGGCACTGCAGAGGAGCAGAGCATGGTTTTGTTGTACTCCTGTTAACAGTTCTGCAAAGAACCTGCAGCTACGATGCACAGCCGGATATTTTATTAGACTACATTTCTCCTCGTGTACATGAGTCATATAAAGTACATAAACTCATGAAGTCCAACTAAGACTGGCATAAATCAGGGATAACACCAGGGGAGCCAATAGAGTTGCACTGGGGTGAAAGTGGCATAAATCAGAGGCTGATCAGGTACACATTTTCTTTAAGGTAGACAGACCATTAAGTGGCTTACATAGACTTCTTATCACATTACAGTTCTGTAAGGTAAATAACAGTCACCATGCACTGTATATAATGAATTGCAGCCTGCAACATACAGCAAATGGCCATTTTTCTCTGGGAATCTCTCAGCTCAGAGCTCTGAGACCAAAAATAATGGGCAATATTCTCCAGCATTCATGTGTGACATTCCCATTAGTATTAACAGGAGGTATGTGCCCAAACTCAGGATGTATTCATCAGCAATCTGAATTGGGTATTACTGAGGCTCCCAATGAATGTTCCAGCTTCATCCCAGCCATGACCCTCCTAGGGAGCAGCCACAGCTCTTTACTCGCCTTTGCACAGGAAAATATTTATTTGGTGCCAGGCAGAGCTGGAATCAGAGGAAGCGGGGCAGTCTGGTATCACTCACCTCTGAGCATCAGCCCCCAAAGGAGCCTCACACGGCCAGCCCAGCTCAGAGCAGGGCTCACTGGTGCATGCACTGGGCGTCTATCACAGGAAACAGCATCAGGACTCGGAGGCTGGATGGCAGCTGAAGCCTGAAGAAGGTAAGAGAAGTGAAGTGACCACAAATTCACAGGACAGAGCAAGAGTTTTACCACTTAAATGCCCAGCCTGGCTGTTTTCCTCACAATAAAGCCTGCTTTCTGCCTATATACACATTTACTGTACATTGGAAGGGCAGCAAAGAGATCAGGGTTTGTTTAGATTGAAATTCAAAAGTAATTTGTCTAGATCAGGGTAGAGAGATGCTTCTTTAAAGCTTAATATACACATTAATTGCTCAATTTTTAAATTAGACTTCAAGGTGACTGGAATACAGAGCTAAAGCAAGTTCAACAAGCAACCAAAGTGTAACTAACACAGGCAGAGCATGCATGTGTACACAGCTCTGTTAACAGGAATAAATTGCTTCCTGCCCTGAATTGCACCTAGGAAGAGCCATAAGCTGGTTCAAAACTAAATATACACCACAGCATATGTACTTGCTAAGAAGGTCATTAGAACATAGAGCTCAGGGAGACAGCTGTGCCAGGAGAAAATAAATATAAAAATAAGATGTAGTGGAATCTGTGCAAGAGAAAATTACAGAAAAGACACAGAAGGCCAGGGAGCACAGCTGCTGGAAATAATTCTTTCGAAAAGAAATGGTGCAGCTGCATGCCTTATCCTAACCTCCTATCTCTGAAGGTATGAACCTTGGCAGTGCTCTTCCTGCCCTACCCAAGTGTAAGCATCTGGCACTACAGAATACCTTATGGAGAGCCAAAGATGAGACTGCCCAGCCAGCCTAAAGAATTAGGTTATAAGATTGTGGAGGTCTTGGCTTTGCAGTTTAACGAGTCTCCTTAGCAAAGACTTTCTTCACTGCACTGATACTGACTTCTCTCAGCTCTAAATGCAGAGGCTTAATCCCAGAGTTACCGGCTTGTCAACAAAATCTCCCAGAATACTGTCCATACCTTCGACAAGCTGCACTTAGTGTAACAGAACAATGTAAACAGGGCTCTAGCCTAAACATGACTGGCAGTGATACAATAGAGGGGTCAGGGGGAAGCTAATCCAGAAATTCAGTGCGCACCCCCTTAAGCAAGGAATTTGAGTGCAACTAAAAATAGAAGGTGAGACTATCTGACAGCTAAATTGCCAGTGGTAGCTTAGCATGGATTCGGTTACATTGCTCAGCGACCCTCAGTGAATTAAATAGATTGAAATGCTAATGATAGAGTGAATTCCCAGTACAGAGGTAGAATAAAGTAGTCAGATTAGGTTTCAGACAAGGTGAGTTCAATGGCAGCAAAGAGATCAGAGTTTGTTTAGATCAAGGTACAAAAGTAATTTGTCTAGATCAGGGTAGAGAGATGCTTCTTTAAAGCTTAAGGGCTCCCCAATGTTAAGTAACACGTCAAAAACAGTGTAGACTTGACAAGCTATTTCAGTGACTGTTATTTTATGTGATTTCTATCAACATTGGAACATTTTTCACTGGTCTCAATACACTCCTAATGGCATCGTCATTTATCTCCTAATTAATTAAATGCTACTCTGATGACAGATGTGCGACAGTTCACCTGGGCTGTCACTCAGACTGTACTTGTCTCTTCCCACCGGTATTCCAACTGGAGCAGCACTGCAGTGAAACCATAAGTGTGGCATTCATTCTCTTTGAGGTTTGCAGGTGTCCACCGTGACATCACAGCTTCACAAGTACACAGAGGCTCATCCCCACTGCTCCTCCTAAAGCTCAGGAAGCAGAGAAGAGTCACAGGCTTGACAAAGTGTCTTACCTGCCATTGCACAGACCAAGCCCAGGCCAGCTGCTTAACAAAGTTTAAACCCCAGGCTATTGATAATGGAAAATAATACTCACAAAGCACACACAAAAATTAAGAACTGAACTTGAAACTCCACTCAGGGTTCACCTGTTCAAAACAGCTCTGGAAGGCTCTCCAGAGCAGGTGTATTACTACATAAATTCCAGGATCAATTTAGCCTTAAACAACTGATCCATCCCTTCTCTTCCAAGGTCACAAGGCAAGTCAATGCCATTAGATTAAAACCAAACTTGATATAAGATGCGCTATCCTCACAGTAAGGGCAATTAAAGACCTCACTTGACAAGATAGCGGGCTCACCATCACTCAGAGCTTTAAAAATGGGATTAGGCATCTTTCTAAAGGATGTGTTTCAATTCACTACCCTTGTAATTCAGGATAGTTATTCTCGTAAGAAAGTGACATTGCAGCTTGTCATTCAACTATCAATCAGCAGTGTCATAATACTTCAGTGTCAGTTGTCTGTCTCCATTACAATAAATAAATAAGAATTACGTATTCTAGTCAAGAAAAAGCAATGTAAGCCTGTGTAAGGTCAGGGGAGGCGTACCATGTCATGCCCATGGGAGTTGCTTTTGCTACAGTGCTTGTGAAGCTGAGAGCAGGAAATCCAAGCTCTCTGGCACCCGTGTTTTCAGTCTAAGCACCAGACCTCACCATCTGGTCATTGGGTTAATTACTATATAGGAAAAACTACAAGAAAAAAAATCTTCCAGAGTGATAATTTGATTTGGGTTGCCCTGACTGAGGTCTGACACAAACAGGACCAGTTTTGAGATGGCAGCTGACTTGGCAGGAATCAGTCCCTCAGCCAGACAGGCTGCATTTTGAGCAGTCACTTCTCAGACACCGCATATGGGATGGGACTCACTTCTGCCTTTCCTCTTCACTGAGGCCAGTTGTTGGTTTAGTCTCAGTATTACAACAGGAGAAGACTACGTGGCCAGTATTTGGGAGCTGTGTGAGACAGCTTTGATGACTGCCCATGAGGCACCACCCTCAGCACCAGCAGTTAACAAGATCTGGGACCAGTGAAAATCTCAGGAACTACAGTCCCTCAAGTACGGAGAAGCTGGCAGCAGAGTCTCACCCCTTGTAGTTCCAGGCCAAAATGAGATGCAGCAAGGGAAAATAATTCTTAGGAAGCAGAGCCCTGATGTGCTTTCTCCATTCATAGTAACAGTCCACTTTATGCCAAGTGACTCATTACCGTGAGTGAAGGCAACGTGATTCAACCAGAAAAGAACATGTAATTTGCATAGATTACTTTCCCACTTGGTTTCCATGCTGTGAAGTAACAGGGACTGCCTTCAAGACCGAAAAAAAAAAAAAAGATAGTCCCATGAGTAATTCTTTGCTTAAGTATTAAGATATAATAGATTGAAGAGACATTAGGATATGGCAGTCTAGAGGAAAAAAAAACAAACCAAGCATTGTGAAGGACACCTTGTGTTCCAGTTATTTCTAGTGTTGTGAAAGTGAACAGAAACTATTGTTCAGAGAAAGCTTCAAACTCTCTTGTAAAGGAAGAAATAAATGTTTCTGTGAGCCCATGGAAGAAAGAAAGAGGGGGCAGACTCAGCCATGAGTTGGCTGGATTTCAAGATTTGCTTTTCTTCCCTGGCTGAGTGCATCTTGTGTTTATCTCCGTGGTGACACCACCCTTATCAGCCTCTGTGGAAAGACCACTGCAGAGCTGGCTCCCTCTGAACAGGGGGTGGTCTCCTTCAGACTTGCACCTTGCTCTGGACGCTCCAGCATTTCACAAGATGAAACTCAGAGAGCTTTCAGCATTCATATATCCAACCCTTAAGCTAAAACTAAGATGGGATTTCACTTCTAACTGCACTGAAATGCAGTGGCTGCAGTGGGTAGTTTGCAATTTCTTTTGCTGAAGCACTTGCTGGCAGAATCATGATAAGAATAAGCAACTGGTTCCAGTAAAGTCACAAGGGCAAGCCCAAACTGCTTGCTTTGTGCATAAATGCTTTAATGTGACAGGGCATGGGGAAAGCAGAAGATCTGTCAGAAAAAATAAACAGGAAAGAAAATATTACTTCAGAATAACTCATCCCAAGTAAATTGAGCTTTCCGAAGAAGCAGCTTGTAAACTATTGGGTTTCAAGAGTTGCATCCTGGCTCCAGGCAATGTATGATGCTTCACTTGACAAACAAACCAAGCTCAAGAAAAACAACTTTGCTAGATTAAGACAGCAAAGAGGTATTGGGAAGAACTGAAGTGACACACGGCTCACCAGATACAGGGCTCATTTCACTGCAAGAGAGCAGTCAGGCTTCAGGTGAGGTAGCTAAAAACACAGACCTGAAACCCACAGAAACTTCCCACCCACTTTGAACCAACTGCAAAGGTCAATAACGCTATTTTTTAGGAAATGTGCAGAAGAAGAGTTGCTCCTCCTTACAGCAGCACATTGAAGACATGCAAATCAACATGCAGCTACAAGCCTGGGGCATTACTCAGCTTTCTGTCCCCAGGCCTGCATCTCCTCTGCCTTGTATTTCTTTTACTTCCGACTCAGTGGCTCAGAGGTGGTTAGGTACCTGAAATTGTGCTGCTGAAAGAGGAGGTTCATCTCTGCTGTCCTGAAGGATGGGAAATGTCACTGCAGAGATGGGTGAAATTACACCCTCTACAAGGCACTCCCTTAACATTCCAAGAACTTTATTTTGAACCTCGTATAAGAAACCAGCTGGAAAATAAAGAGAAGACAAGTAATAGAAGGGCACTGCAAAAGTAAATAGAATTCAGCAATAACAGAACAAAAAATAAATTCCTGTCAAGACTCTGAAAATCAGCTTCACATTTTGATCTGGTCCATCTCAGCATGTCCCAGCATCTTTGGCAAGTGGGCCATGTTTACAAGTGGCAGCAGCTGGAGAGTTTATCTCCAACTGAGATCCCCTTGGGCAGAGCTCCCTGAGGAAACAGCAATCAAAATGTGGTGGGTGAGAGTTTGCAAATGGGGAACTGAGGCACAGGAAGGTTAATAATAATGATACTTTGCATTTCTTTATTACTTTAAATGGTCCACACCCTTTACAGACGTTGACCCTCCCAATACCCTGGGGAGAGGTGACTGGCTATTATTACCCTGTTTTTTCACCTATGGGGACAAGGAGGGTGAAATGTGCCATTCCTCAGGTCAAACAGCTGACAACTGATGAACGTATTTTTGTGTTACAAGTCCAGTTCAAGTGCTTCATGAAATATCACAGTAATTCTCTTTCTGACCAGCCTTGTCTTACTGCTCCTCATAACTGCAGATATCTGGAGCACCCTTAGCTCCTTTGCAGGAACAGTTGTTTGGAGGCCAAGCATGAGGTGCCCTCACCCACTGAGGACAGACAACTCCTTTCCCTCAGACATCCCTCTCCCCCAGCCCCACCTGCCACCAGCATTCCAAGCATGTGTCCTTGCTAGGCTCACTCCTCCTAAACATTACCACAACCACCCATTTTATTGCTCCAGTGCTTCCCATAACAATCTCTTCCTTTTTTCCTGCTTTTCCAGCTGAAGGAGGACCACACAGGGCTGGGAATGGGGCTGAGCAATGATTTCTAGGAGGATAAATAGAGAGAAGGGAAATAGCTACCAGGCAATGTTGACATAAGTCTGAGTGGAAATTAAACAGTTTCTCACCAGCAGAGTAAGCTTCTGGAACAGGCCTGGGAGAGCAGTAGTGGGGAGTAAATATCGAGGACAAAAAACCCTCAGCCAACCTCTGTAGTTTTAAGATGGAGCTTGTCCAGTCTATAGGGACGGGCCTCGCAGGATAACCTGCTGATGGAGGAGGTCCCTCCAGCCTGGAACTCCCTGTGGCTTCTTTGAAAGCACTGAGCTGTGCAGCTCACAGCCACCAAGGGTCATTTCTGTAAAACCTTGGCTGCCAAACAAACAAATGAGGTGGTCATCAAGAAAATTGCATTGCAGCACTCAGCACCAGCTCTCATCCTGGCACTTCAGGAATCTGTGTCTTTATGTCCTGAAGGAGTGCCCCCATCCCCTCCTGAGGCAGGGGCTGCTCGAGTCCTATCTTAATGAGGTCCTGGGATGCTTTGCCGCAGGGCTGGCAGTCCCTGACTCCGGTGGCACTCGCTCTGCCTCCCTCTGTCACACCCAGCTGCTCCGATTCATTTCGCTCTGCTCCAAAATAAATTTACAGCCAGGGCTGCTCGTGGTCAGCCTGTCCTGCGGACACGGTCACGGGCCCCTTTGGTCAAGCTTGCGGAGAAGGCTGTAACCACAGCAAGGGGGGTCGGTGTGATTTAGGAAATTGCTGGGAACTTACATTCAAGAAGGCAGCCCCTCCACTCCCCTCCTTGCTTTCCCAGGGTGCAGACTGCCCTCGTCTCCCCCAAAATCAGCCATGCAGTGGGCACACTTCCAGCCAGAGGAGATGAAAGGGACGGGTCAGAGGCCAAGTCCTCCCGCCTGACCCAGGGGGTGTCAGAGGCAGCTAAAATCCATCCATCAAATGTAAGTGCTTGGTTATCACAGAGGGAGTGCTCGAGGCTTTGTCTCCATGGGAAGATTGTACTGCTATCGTTCAGGGTATGAACACAAATTGCTGTGATCCCTTGGGGCCCTTCTTCACTAGAAAAATGTGAGTCCTTAATGCTCATTAATTAACTCGAAGTAGGCTTTGCAGGAAATGTGTAGTTTTCACATGAATCAGTAGGTTATATTAAAGACCAGCTCTGCATATTTTATTGCTGTATGATTCAGCAAAACTCAAGCATGCACTTAAGTTTAAACATCTGCTTAGAGCTCAGTGAAGTCAAGGGAAGGCTGCTAAAACACTTCAGTGAATTGGAGCTTATTTAGACTGGGTGTGATTAGACTGGGTGTGATTTAGGAATCAGCAGTCAAAAATTTCCAGTACTTTACCTTACCTACTTTACTGTAATACCTGAACATGTCCTCCTTTCCATTTGGCTGGAAAACTGCTAGCACTATGAGAATAGATGAGACTCAAGAGTTGAGAAGATTCAAGCTTGGCTTTGCAGTCACGGTACGGAGGTGGTGTTTCTCTGCAGGACTAAATCACCCCAGGGCAATAAGGACCAGTAAGTGCAATAAGGACTCTGGTTTTCTGCTTTCCTGAAGGCTGTTACACTGCAGACTGAACTGGTTTTTTGCCAAGAGGCTACAAGGCACTGCCCAGATATGCTGAAGACCTTGTAAAACTGCCGTGTGTGTTTGGAAGGCACTCACAGCCCTGGGATGATGAGGTACTGCTGTAAAGTTGAGGAGCTCAGCTCCTGATCAGCCGTGCTTTTCTGCCTGGATAGCAGCAGCCATAAAGCACGTGCTGCCACAAGAAGGCAATTCCTGGAGCTCTCTTCTCCTACCATAACACAACGATATAAGAGGGTCCCAGAATCAGTAATAACACCGTCCTTCAAGCTGGGGCAAACTTGCAGCTGGGGCAGCAAATGCAAGACCCAGGCTGTTCCCCACTCATCTTTTCAAAGGGCTCCCTTCCTCCATCCGTGCAGTGTCAGCCACCAAAGCCTAATGATTGCTCTTTAACCTTAAAATATGGCAGCCCCGTGCTGCACTTCTGTGATCCTATAATCATATCTTCCTACAGACACCCTTCTCGTGCAGCTTAAATATTTTACAAACACATGTCTAAGTACAAATCCACCGCATTAACTCTTGTATAGAGGGTACTTATTTTCAGCTCTGTGGCTGGGATTCCTGTAAGTGTAATTTACCATGCAGCATGACAGAGCTGGGCTAGAAGGCAGAGCTTTTACTAGCTAAAATACAATAAAATATGCTACACCGTGTTTCACAGATGAATCACTTCTAAACCATGCCTTTAAGTATTGTCTGTCACTGCAGTTCCTTATTGTAATACTTTGTGAGAGCTAAGAGAGGGAGAGAGAAATTGCCCTTTAAATCTCTACAAAGCCTATCATCCAGAAGAAATTAGGGACATTTGTTCTTGGAGTCAGGTGGGTTATGTAAGAGAAAGCTATACACAACAGGTTTTATATGAGTGGAGGTGAGGCAAATGTGTTTTCACTTATTTATATAATACTATGTTTTATTCTAAGAACATTCAAGGACCAGCTCACAAACAAAACAACACCCAAACTCTGTAAAGAGCAGCTGTAGTCCAAAGGGTGCAGACAACTATTTCCTCTCAGCCCAAGCTGCCAGGCCACCAGCATTGAGACCCCAGGAGAGCAGAACTTCCTGATACTGCTCTGAATTAGCTCCCAAGAAAAGAGTCAGCAGCATGTGGACAAAGCAGACGAGCAGGTCAGGCAAATCATCAGCAGACAAGAAGGTATTCCCATATGCAGTCACTGCCAAATGGTCTTTGCAGTCCTTGCTGCTGAGGACAGCACTGGAAGTACTGGCAAGAGCCCCCAGCAGTCACAGAAAACCTGAGGAGCAGACAGCTATTTGGGAAATGGCCATGCAAGACCCATGCCAAAGATCTTTGAACACTTCCCAATGTCTAAAATCACACTGAAGTACGAAAAGACCCAAAGTTACAGGGAGACAGCAGTAATGATCTCCAGTGGGATGTCTAGAGTCTGGCCAAAGTCTTTATATAATTTATGTGATTGGAAGGCACACACTTCATTCCTGCTGCTAAATACATCCCCACTCACCAGATACCCTGATTTTCCCTGCATTCCCTGGCTCGCCTGCGAGGGCCCTGGAGCCAAGCGTCAGGTTATCCCCTGGGCTGCTGGAGCCCTTCACAGACCCAGAAGTTTTTCTATAGATTGCAGCAGGTTGTTTCTAAGCCAGCCTCCCAATGGGCCCTCCTCTCTGTTCTTTAAAGCTACCTCTGAAATAATCCAGTAAAGACAAAGCTGGAGCAAGAGGGCTGTCACAGCTGGTGGCCACAGCTGCAAGTTTGGGCCAGAACACATTGTTCTTCCTACTGCAGATGCTTTCTCTTAATAAGACACTTACTACAGAGATATTTTCTTCTTTGGGGATCTACAGCACAAAGCAAAACCAAGGTCAAAGAAAAAGTCCATTTTTTCATTTACCATTTTGGCAGGATAAACAAGAAGTGCTTCAGTCCCATCTGACATGAATTAATAATGCTCCTGTTATTCACTGCCTGTCAAAAGTTTCATCAAGACACAAGCTCAGGTTTTGAGAGATATCCAAAGGCGATTAAAATGCTGCATGGTAGGAGAACACTTGACCTTGAGGGCAGAGCAGCTTGGCAGCAGTGCAGGAGCTGTGCATGGCTGGTGCACGGGGGTGCACACACACAAACAGCCCGACCCCTGCAGGGACTGTCACTGAGCTGCCGGCACTGGGATGTGTGTTAGAGCTCCCTGTCCCAGGTACACTGAGGATACAATCCAGTGTGTCACTCCAGAAGGTTTCTCCCTCTCCATGTACTGCAGAGAAGCCTCCTCTCCTGCAGCTCTGAAATCAAGTGCAGCAAACATTTCATGCTGAACCACAGCATTCAGCTTCAGAGATGAAGACCCTCTGGATTGTGTCCCATTGCCTTTTGGTCACACAGAGCTGAAAAGAACATAATCGGAGGGGGAAAAAAAAGAGTCTCAGCTCAGTGACAGTTCTGTCTGCCAACTTCAAGGAAAAGTGAGATTTGGGGTTGCTGGAGATCCCTGTCATGCCCAGTCCTGGTCCCAGGCTTGCACGCAGCTCTGGGTAGCTTGGTGCAGCTTCCCTGTTTGCTCCACCCCCAGAGTTTGGTTTTCTGTCTCGGCTGCACAGCTGAGTGTGTCTTGAGTACCAAAAAACAGCATTAAGTTGGTTGGACTAGTGCCTTCCTGTGCATTTTGTAAACAGTTTGAGACCGTGGGGTTTCACTATGTGTCACGGCTTCTGCAGAAGGCGGGTGAGTCAGAACTGGCCAGTGAAGAAAGCTGTTGTGTCTGGGACCCCGCTCCACCAGTTTCAGGAGCTGGAAGGTGTACATTATGCTTTGTGTGTATGTTTAGTTCACTTTCTTCAGCTGCCCTAGTGGTCTGGGAAGGGGAGCCATGGGGAAGGGAGAATTTTTCCTTTTCTTTTTTGACAAAACCAGAAAAACCCCAAAACCCTCAGAAGTATCAAGTCTCAGTTTTATGCAAGAACCTTCACAAAGATCCCCTGAGCATTTGCATCCCAAACAGCACTGTCTCCTGGAGGCACTAACACCTGCTCACATCAATTTCCATTGAGCATCACCAAGCCTCACCCTGCGGTCCCTGTAGTCACACAGAGCTCAGACCAGTGCAGGACAGAGATGACAGATTTTCCAGCCCCTCACTGCCTCCATCCCAGCCATGCAACACACAGGAAGGCTGTGTTGTGAATTTGAAGGCATGCAAATCTCTGCCTATAAACCTGGCTCTGCTCAGCTGCTCTTTCAGCCCCAGAGATTTATGTATCCCCTCCCTTTTAAGTAAACTCTTTTTCAAGAGCATGACTGTAAAGGTGAGTTCAGACCTATGTAAATTATATGGTTTGAGCTCCCCAGGGATCAGCATGGTTTCTGCAGTCTCTCCACTGCTCAGGCTCCTCCGTATGTTCCATAATCATTTCCAGGTTCCTTCATGCTCCCCGACTCGGGGCTGTAACTCAGACTGTCACCCTCTGTGCCTGAGAGGCCCCACTGGCAGCTCTCAGCTTGTCTGGGGACCAGCCCCCAGGCAGTTCCATGCTCCCGGCTGGGAGGGAGGAGGTGCCAGTGGCCTGGAGCAGTGGTGCCCTCCCAGCTGCCGAGCTGGTAACTGGGAAATATGCCCTGGTTCATCTGGGGACAATGGGCTGTCAGCTGAGGAGACCTGGGTGTTTTTAAAGATCATCTGTTTTACATCTACATTATCAAACTGAGTAAAAGTTGCCCTTGCAGCAAACGACTTCTATAAAGATCAGAGATGGATGTTGCTTATTGCCTATTGATTTCCTGGATGAGGAATGTGCACATGGCACAGAGCGGAGCGTTTGCACTACAAACGCTTGTATAATTATGGGAGAAGTACACATTAATGAGGAGCTGACTAAATTTTCCTTAAGTGGAAAGTGTATTTAAAAGGAGAAGGCTCCTAGAGCTTTTGAAGTCAGAAGCTGTTAAACAGTCAGCAGCTGGAAATTTAAAATTCCTTCACATCAAGGCTCTGTGATCAATAGGGATTAAGCCAGACAGGACCTTTCAAAGCTTCTATCCTTATTAACAAATAGGTATCTGAAACACAGAGGCACTGCTGGAGGCACCTGTGAGACCTTGGTGCCAGGAGACAGGCAAGGGGAGAGAGGCTGAGGCAGAGACATGGACATTGTACCCCGCTGACTCACCTACAGCCACAGCAGCCAAACCTGCATGCTCAGTCCCCTTCTTTTGGTGCTGCCTATCTCCTGACCACATGCCAGTCTGAAGAGGAGGTTTCCTGCCCAGTTTCCAGATACCCTGCTCCTAGGTGTGCCATCACAGTACCCGTTTCCCACCAGGAGCTCTCTGTTGCAGCTCAAGTGGCCATCGGGGTACAACCATTTCTGGGAGCAAAGACCCACCTGCGGGCAGGGAAGGTGGGAACTGCTGCTTTGCGTTTGCTGCATTTGCGAAGTTTAATGTCCCTGGTTTTATTCTAATAAAACCTGATCCAATTGCTTGTTTGGGTTTTTTTCTTTAAGCTTAAAGCTTCTCAATCCTCTTTGGGAACCAAAGCTTTGTCTGAGTCAGGGGATTCTGGGGCGCCATCACAGGGGATTCTGTAGGCGCTTCCAGGGCCTTTCTTGGAACTTGTTTCTGCTGCTACTTAAAGCCCCAAGGCCTTTGAGTTATAGATGAAGCAAGATGCCCTCTGCTACATGTTCACATCATGAAGCAAGTGGACTGATTTGTAAAAAGATCAGCATGAAGGTCAGCAGCTCATATCTCTGCACCTCTGGACCCACCTGAGTCCTGTCTGGAGAGCGCTGTGGTGAAATGCCTGGTTAAGGGATTACAAGACAGTCTTCACTTTCTCCTGTCACCTGAGAAGCACTGAAAAGAGGAGAAGAACTAATCTGAATAGCTCTTTATCTTTCTCTATTTTTTTTTTTTTTAATCAAGGAAAGAGAGAATAAATTAAGATTCTTTCCCTTTCCTGACAGTTTTCCATTCAGTATGGACTGAAAAAGCATTGGGTCCTGGGCCCATAGAGGAGGTGTCTAGGCAGCAATTCTATAAAAGAGGAGCAAAGATTAAGAGCTTTGCTCTGATCAGATCCAGAACTCAGTTTCTTCTTCTTGTAGGATTTTTTTTATATACCAATTTTGCAGTTTTACTAGAGTTATAAATATGCTGTCTTTTGAAGAAAAACATAGATTCCTGCAAAATTAAGAAATCCAGTCCCTTTCTTTTTTTTTGTATCTAACAGGTGCAAGCTACCAAAAGAGATTTCCTTCTCAGCAGACGCCGTATCCGAACACTGCAGTTTCATTTACAATATTTCCTGCATGAATGAGCTTAGCCCTGCTGTTGCCACGTCTTTGGATTTACGATGTGGTCAACAGTTTGTTATTTTCTCCTCTGCCTTCCAGTTGCCTTTGTCTCGCTCGGGTGACAGGGGAGGCTGAGGCGAGTCCTGTGGCCACTGGGGACTGCTGTGCATCTTCCCCGCGTGGCAGTGGAAGCCCCAGGGATGCGTCTCAGCTCCGGTGGCCGATTGCTGAGATGAGCACAGCTCGGAGCCCCAGCCCGCTGTCCTCGGCGCAGCGTCACCGCGCTGACGAGCGGGGAAAAATGGTTCACGTTGCAGTGAAAGGAAGCCACGCGGCTGGAGATTTAATCATTTCGGATTCGCCTTGGCACGACGCCACGGGCGCGCACAAACGGAGCGTTCGATGTTCAACGCGCCGCTCCGGCCGGGCCCTGGCCTCCTCGCGCCATGGCGCGTTGGGGATTTCCAACACCACGCTGCTGCACGAGGCGTCACCGCTCATGGCGTTTGAGGCGGGTGAAAACCACTCAGCGTGACGCAGCAGCCTGCCCGCCGAGGGCTCGGCACCCAGCGAGGGGCTGGCACCCGCCTGGCAGCGGTGGGCTGGGCGGAGAGCTCCGCCGGTGGCTTCTTGGTGCGGCAGCGCGTGGTCGTGGTGCACAGCGTGACGCTCCGGGATGTGACTTCGCTTACCACGCCGGTCTGTGCCTGTTAAATAACGTCAGAAGTTCAGAAAGGACATCCCTCTGATAGCATGGCAGCAGTTTGGGGAAATGCAACCATCTGGAAAACAAGGCAACACCAGGTGCATGAGCCTCCTCTGCCCCCACTTCACTCCTGGTCAGCTCTCCGCAGCTGGAGGCCACAGCAAGGGGAGACTGCAAGTCCTGCATCCCTCTCAAAGCAGCAGGAGACCTGGGTGAGGAGACCTGGATCTCTGCCTCGTGTTGTGCAAAAGTAGAGTGAGTTCTAGCATATTATGGAAATTGCATCAAATGGGGAAATGCCTTTTTTGTGCATATATTTTTTTTCCATTCCTCTCCCCAGCCCAGCAAAATGACAGACTCCTACAACTTGCAAGCTTCCTGAGGATGCCTTTATCAGCCAAAACAGGGGTTGTTTGTAACATTCCTCTCTCTCCCTCTGCCACATCACTTTTATTGGCTGGCTCAGCTTCCGCTGCCATGTGCTGCTCACTCCTCCAGCAGAGGAAATGAGCAGCACACGCAGCCTAGGCAGGAGAACAGTATTGGAGAAAGAATTGGGAACCATTTAATGCAAATTACCCTGGGATCAGATTGAGCCTAGCTCAATGCTCCCCATCTAATATAGTTTGTGTTTTTAAGAAGTATCTAAATGCTGGGAGCAAATTTCAAGTGTTGTTT
This sequence comes from Gymnorhina tibicen, assembly GCA_013399875.1. Classification (NCBI taxonomy): domain Eukaryota; kingdom Metazoa; phylum Chordata; class Aves; order Passeriformes; family Artamidae; genus Gymnorhina; species Gymnorhina tibicen. Next base: position 1,463,052 of record VXAZ01007126.1, on the reverse strand, counting down.
GTGCTTGGCCCCAGTGTGGGTCAGACAGTACAAAGCAAACTCCCACATGCTCTGCCCCAAGGAGGCTGCACTCTGATTTCCTCCTGCCCTGAGAAGTAGGTATCGTTTGTTACTCATGCATTTCAAATGCCAAATGTGGCAGGATTTGTTCTAATCAAACTCAGCAGTACTGCTGAGAAAGCAGCTCTGAATCTGAGATATGTTCTTTTCTTTGAACATTTCCTTTCCGTTGCTAAACCTTACAAGCACTTTCAGCATCTGGCAGGTTTCTTGGTTGGGTTTCCTGGGACTAGAACTCCGGAAACCACACAGTTCATCTCCTTCCCCAGGGAAAGTCTGGGTAACAAAGTCATCCCTGACAAATGTTCACTTTTTCTATAAACCTTCCCAAGATGGAGGGTTTGTAGCCTCCTCAGGTGAGCCATTTGAGTGCCTCATAATTGCAGAAAATACATGACACCTTGGGAAAATCTCCATAATATTACCTCAATCCCATTCTACCATCTGCTTTGCTTTTAGTAATGACATCTCTTAGCGTCAGGGAAAATCCCTAACTCAGTGTTTGCAGGACAATAGCACACACAGGTATCATTGCAGGGAGAAAGCTTCCAGGAACAAGTGGATTTAAAGAGATTTGCTGAGCTTTAGTTGTGAGGTTAACTCTGGATATGAGGAGAAAACACAGAGGGGCTGTCAGGTATCAGAAGAGCTGAGTTAGACAAAGAGGTTTGGGATGGTGTGAGAGCAGAGACTTTCTGTCCTCACAGGCATCGTTATCCAGTGGGAGGAATGACCTTACCCTGGGCAGTACTGCAGTCAAATGTCAGCTTGTGTGGTCACAGAGTCAGGACAGCCCTTCCCACAGTAGGTGTCACAGGTGCCAGCCTGCTGGGAACCAGACAGGGCCTGGCCACTCACCAGGGCACTGAACACCACCAGAGGAACGCCGAGGACACTCGCTCATTACTGCCATGGTCTGATCTTGAACCTCTGTGGTGGAAGGGAAAGCACCTCTGAGTCATCCCGCTCTGTTTACTGCTGGCAGTGAGTGCTGAGCGGGGAGCAGCCTCCCGGAGCGCCTCCTGCCACAGAGCCACCTTCAAATGGCCCACGCTCTGCAGAGCAAATAGAAATGCTGCTGCGGCCAGGAATTTCCTAGTGGGAAACGGTTCAGAGCAGAGTGAGGCTCACTGTGGTTTCAGTTTGCGTGTTCCATCGGCTTTCATCTCCAGTAAGCGCTCCTGCGTGCCCCGTTCTCAGGAATACGTGTGTTTTGGTACATAATTTAACTTCCCTGGCAGGCAGATCAGCTGGGTTCCCCTCTCAAGCACTCAGCCAACCCAGTCAGAAGGGCTGGTGCCCCTCACTCCACAGCTCCCGGTCCCAGCTGCTTCCCAGAGTGCTGGTTGCGGCCCCACAACCTCCTCATTGCTCAGGTCCCAGGGGAGAGGACAACTTCTTCTCTCCTCACAAACACTCAGAGCACCCCTGGATCTGGTCTCTCAGCCCCCATCAGCTCTGGATGCCAAATCTCACCCGGGTCAAAGCCAAACCTGGGGATCCAGGGCTTGATCACAGCTAAGAAAAGGAAAGGAAAGTCTCAGCAACACTGAGGCAAGAAACAGCAGGCACCTCGTGTCTTATTCACACTCACACAAGGGTGCAGCTTGCCAGCATTTCAAAGTGTTCCCATGTTCCGATATATTTTTTAAAATACGCTTTTTTAAAAGTCCTCTCACACAGAGAGGATTTTTTAATAAAACAGTATTTGATGAAAGAATAAAGCTGGGATTTTGTTGAGGCCAGAGGGCCTAGATAACACTACTGAGTAATGAAACAGTGCTCAGCTAACCTAATGGGCTTATCTGGACGGTCTGTGGGTTTCCCTTTGTCTCCAAGCCAAAACTTGAGAAAACACCTGCAGCAGAAATCTTATCTGCACTCTTCAGTTTTCTTCCCTCCCTCATCTCCTTCACTGTGTGTTATAAATAGTTTCTTTCCCTCCTCCCACTATCCATTTATCAGCACAGCACTGGTTTTGTTAAAATAATGCTACATCTAGAACTAGGCTCCAAGCCTATTTGGAAGGATTTGTAAGTATTATACATTTCTTTTGTTCAGCAAACAGAAATAAAATGGGAATAAATCTGTGAAGGAGCTTGAGGCTGATACCCTGACCCCCCAGCTGAGATTTTGCACCAACACCACCACTTCTGGCAGTTCATCTCAGCAGGGGTGGCTGTTGTGAGTCCCTCTCAGGTGGCAGTGCCCACCCAGGGCAGATACAACACAGATGGAAAAAGGCAACAATCAAAGCTCAGGAGGGGACTCTGTCTGCTTACCAGAAGCTTAAGGAAATTTTGAGTAAATCAGAGCAGGTTGTGCTGGCCTGGAGAACACAAGGGCAGCTGAGATGTTTGCAGGTGGCTCGTGTGGAAGGACTAAACAGGGCACGTACCTGACTGCAGGGAAAGCAGATCCCCAGCTGTGTCTCAGGGCAGTGGGAAAGGAGGGATTCATGAGAGGATAAAGCAGAGCTCCAGGCCCAGACGTAGGTGTGGAACAAAGGTGACTCCAGTCTGATGACCCTGAGAAAGGAAAAGCAGGTACTTGGGACTCGTCCTGCAGCAGAAGCTACAAGAATAAAATGGCATCTCAGCCTCAGGTAAATTTATACAGGGAAGAGCAAGAAGAAGAGGACAGGGGATGTCAGGAAGATGTGCAAACATAAGAGCAGCTGACTATGCATACCCAGAAATGTCTCTGAGCTGGGATGCATCTCACTGTACTTTAGAGGCATCTCTGTGTCCCCCCTCATGGTGACTCTGGGCTCCCTTTATAGTCACAGCAGAGAAAAGGGCCCATTTACAGAATGATTCATCTGACCCATTTTAGACATTTACTCTAGCATACAATGACTCATGTCCTTGGGGTGCCCATTTCTTTCCTATAAACAAGAGTCTAGACAAGTAACTCAGATGTAGACATTCACAATTAGATGTCTACGTTTGGACAGATGAATTCTGCCTCTAACATTCAACCAGAAATCAACCTACAAGCTCTGCCAAAGACAGCTCTGGTTGATAGCCACGATAGGGAAGAGAAACAGGGTCATTCATTCTTTTTGATGGTGCGTAGCTCCCTGCACAAAGCGCTGAAAGCATTTGCTGAAAGATTAACCATCCTGTGAATGGCTGTGATAGCACTCCTGGAGCAGCAGCAGGGACCAGTAAAAGCAGATTCATTATTGCAACTAATTTTCTAACCTGCCCCTACATCTCATTAACTGGTGTCGGATCCTTTTTCGGTCAAAGGCGTTTGGCAAAAGGAAATACAAATCACACGAGCCTGGCGTGCCGCCTCCTCTCGGGGTGGGTGGGTGATGGTACAGACGTGCATCTCGCCACGGGCTTCCACTCTCCCGGACTTGAGAGGCCACAAGAAAAGCTGGTGGCAAATCTGTTGCTAATCCCAAGTGTCTTTTCTGCTGTCAGCAGAGTTAATGCTGTGCTTTCCGACGTGGGGCTCTCAGAAGCTCCTCAGGGTTGGGGGTAGCTGGCAGGATCTTGTGATGCTTTAGGAACCAATGATCTGGACAAGTCAGGCCAGACCATTGGGAAGACTTTTTGTTTTGACAGTTTTAAAGTGTTTTTCATTTCAGCCTGTCAGTCTAATTTCCTATGGCTCTTACATTCACACTGGCTGTGTCTCCCTCAACAACTTTGAACTCATTGAGCAATTTCAGCCAAATTTGACAGGGAGATAACAGCCTCAGAGACAATTCAGTTCCTCAAAGGTTGGCAAAAATAAACATCCACGTAAAAGAGAGAGGTGATATGAGTAACCTCAACTGAACAAAAGGCTGCAACGTGAGCTCAGCCTTGAGAATCAGCACTAGAGATTCCTCAAGGGAAAGAGTCTTTGCAGATCACTCAGACCCCAGCCCTGGGGACAGTTTTCCTGACCTCCTCAGCAATCCAGACACACCACCCCAGAGCAAACGGGTTTCACTCAGCAGCCACAGAGCACCAGGGTTATTCTCCAAGCAGTTTTAGTAACAACAGTTGAAGTTTCAGCACACAAAGTCACCTCAAATTTGAAAAAGCAGTTCTGTTTTAATGTTGCAACTGCAGTTTCAAATGTGTAAAATCAGGATACTTATTCTCACAGAGCTAAGTTTTGGAAGGCAAAGGTAAGCGTTTTTTGATTTCAGGAGCGTGACAGGAAGGTTCCCCGGCAGCTCCTGCCATCACATCCCTCGGGGCAACATTTCCTGGGCAGCATTTCCCAGGGAAGCACCGTCCCTGCTGAGCGTGGGCTGGGAGCACAACGCAGCCCTCGCTGCTGGCACCAGCCAGCCGATGTCCCTGCCCTGCGTGGGGATCCAGGAGCTGCTGGCTCTCCTTCCCACACCCTGCTGAGCTGGGCAAGCTGGGGGGCTGTCACCTGGTTCCCAGTGCCACCGAGCTTCAGCTCTGCTTTGGGTTCCTCAAAGCTCCCTGTGGGCTCTGCCAGCAGGGACTGGAGGCGATGCCTCAGCTCATGAGAGGCTCCAGGGAATCCCCTTGCTTCCCTCTGATAAGGGACGAGTGGACGGGAGGCTGCTGGCACCACATCCACAAACTCAGGCGGGGGCCAGGGAGCCATGCAAAGAGAGCCTGGAAGCGGGGACACAGCTCTGAGGTTGGCCATGGGAGCCAGCCTAATTGGGCTCATGGGGTTGCCGTGGCTGTGGATGAAAAGGAGAAGTTCTGTGTGAGTGGGAACTTTGCACACTCTGGGCCAAGTTCTCCGTGGCTCATCCCCCAGCCAGAGCCAGGTTCCTGGCTGTACGAGCAGCCCTGCTCCCAGAGCCCCAGGATGCAGGGAATCAGCCCTGAGTTACAGCTGGGTGCTGCTCAGGCAGGGTGGCTGGGTGCCATTCCCTCCGCGTGCCAAAGGGCCTGGCCTGCAGCAAAAGGGCAGCTGAAGAGTGAGTGAGGAACGAATCCCTTCCACAGCGCCAAAGAGCGCCACGGGCACTCCCAGGCCAAGGCTGGGGGACAGCAGAAAGCGCAGCTCTGTGTGTTCCCCGCCTGGCAAAGCGGTGGGAGCAGCCTCACAGCAGGTCAGTGTCAGGATTTGGTTTTGGGGAAACAGGGGATTATCAGCCCCTGCAAACCCTCACAGCTTCTGGGCACTGCGGAGGCACGAGCTGTGAGAATGAGGACTGAGATGGAGGAAATCTGCAGAATCATCTCATTTCTGTTGCCACCTCCCTACCCTCCCTTTCCCTTCCCACACCACCCCAAAAACTGTAGCACCTGCAGAAGCCCTGGGCCAGCTCTGCTGCCCCAGAGGAAGCAGTGGCTATAAATGGCAAACACAGGCTTCTGTCTTCCTCGGTGGCTGCCCTTGCAGTGCAACAATCCAACCCTGCACAGCCAGTGCCTGGAAAATTCCTCCAGGCTGCCCCTCTGGTGACCCCCAAGCGATGAGATTTTATTCCCTGTCTGACTTTATCACTCCCACCAGGAGTGATAGGACCAGAAATGCATGCTTGCGCTGGGCTGCCACAATTTCAGCAAAAAGCAAAACGGCATCAGAAGTAGGGGGCTGACTCCAAGGGAAGAAGCACATAAAAAGTTCCAGACATCCTGAAGTGCTCAGACAACTAAGGCAGGCTGTCGGCCACCCTGAGAAAACACAGATAAGCCAGAAACCCTCATTTTCCTCTTGCCAGAGCTCTGTGAGCTGGAGGAGAACTCAGCCACTCCGCAGCCAGAGCTGCCTGCTTGCCAGCAGCTCCTCACCAGTGACAGGGGAACAGCAGCAGGAGGGGAGATGCTCCTTCAAGGCATCACCAAGATCATTTAGATACACACCGATCACACAGACACCAACTTATTTTCAGTACATCTGTTTCCCCCCCAGCACAGCTTCTCCTGCAGTTCAAGCAGCACGAGTGGTGCATCTCGCCGCCTCATTTATTTTAAATGAGATTTATGTTGGTATTACTGAAACAAAGCTGTCTGCCTTTCACAGCCATAACGTTAATGGACAGGACCAAAATCCCAAACCAGGCTCTCTCACCAGCTCTGCAGCAACGCTGTTCCAGCCAAAGTGGCAGGGGGACCTAAGACCACACCTCATCCAGTCGAGCTCTTCCAGGTGGGTCCTTCAGCCCAGCACTCCCCAGTACCCTCTGTTCCCGGGGGGCGTCACCATCTCCGATGGCACATCAAGGCTGCAAAGCGTGCTCTGAAACCCAAGGGAGGAGGGAGCTTTGCCCAGCCAGGGAAGAACCTGGCAGTGGGGTGCAGAGCTCCGACCACGTGCGTGTGGGAGAGACTCTGCGTCTTCAGCAGTGGCTTTTAATGGTTCCTTCCACGCTGCTCTGCTGATTGATGGCTTACCAGGAGCTGTTAACGCAGCAATATCCCAGCCCTATTTACAGACATCTCTGCACATTTACTTTGTCACGAGTAAACTCTGCACATGGCAATAAAGCTTAAGGTAATGACTTCTTCAGCACAAAGCCAGCAATTTCCTGTCAGCTTGGTTTACAAATGGCCAACTCTGGGCTTAATTTTCAACCGTGGCTCCCAAGATGGCTATGCAAAGTGGGGATGAGGGGAGGGAGAAACTCCAGGCTGTGCCACTCTGAGCTGTGGCAACCATGCTCTGAAGGGTGAACAGGATGGGGCAAATCCACCCCATGCTCACCCACAGTCACTGTTTTGCTCTTTTTCCATCAGCAGGAAAGCCAGTGAATGGCAGCCCCAAGCCTCAGGTGAACTCCCACGTGTTAACGTGGTTACGTCCCATTCTCAAAGCCCACGTTGCTCTGTCACAGCTGCTGTGACACAAGGGGAGACCACAGTGGTTTCCTCTCCAGAGGCCTTTCTGAGGGAGATGCAGGCATCTCATCCCACTTCCTACAGCATCCTGCAGCAGTCCCAGTGTGACCCGGGTGGGAACTGTGACCACACTCCCTCTACCACGCACAGCACTACCAGAAACAGAGAGGATCATCAGCCTGGACAGGCCTGGGAGTAGCTGCATGGCCTTCAACACCTTTCTCTGGAGCACAGGGAAACAGGGCAGGGAGGCCATAGACCAGGGAACTGGGCTGCAGATAACCTGCACACAACTCACTCCAGGCTCCCCGCTGCCAGCATCAGGGGGAACAAAGTGGGCATTGCTGCTCTCTCCTGCAGCATCAACCTTCACGTGCTGAAACTGTGCTAAACATCTCCAGCCTCCTTCTATAATTAGTGCAGAGAGAGGATGGCTGAGGAGTCTATTTTAGGTGTCGTGAGTCACCTTCCAGAGATGTGGATCTTTTTTTTTCCCACTGACCATATAGAAAGATCTGAAAGTAGATACTTAAAATAGACAGTATAAATATGCATTGAAAGCTTGGAGCATCCTGCCCTTTAACTGGGTTATGATGTTCCTCCTTACCAAAGGGTGTGAAAACACTTTGTCACACTGAAATCTAAGCTGCTGCACCTAGGAGGGCTGTCAGCAGCCAACTCAGGTGCAGAGGGGACAAGATGATGCTGGTGGAGTTTTTCCAAACCATCGTGATCCAGCATCCTCATCCCACTGGAAAACAGCAAACTGCTTTCCAGCACAGACCCTGAGCTGTGAGAAAACAGCTTTGGCATTGTTGAAAAGGAGGGGAAAGTTAATATAATATATTTCCATTTGTGAAAAAAAGGGTCAAAAGATCAAGAGCTCTTGTTGGCTCAATCTCCAAAAGGCAGGTCTATATGTAATGTTTTCATTTTAAGCTGTGGCTAAAAGGTGAAGAAAATAGAGATGGGAAAAGGCACCCTCTTGATGCATCAGGGGAATGGCTGCAGTGAAGCCTCAGAGGTTTTCCACACTGCAGCCCAAGGTTTGGGGGCTTCCCATTTTCCTCTCATCTTCCTAGTTTTTATGATTTTTCCCACTTAATGTTCCTCTACCCTTTCACAGCAATTTCAGGTGCAAAAATTGTGTTGCTTAAAGAAAACCCTTGTGTTTGCAAGAGCCCAGTCTTTAACATTTTTTGCTTGTTTTTATTGAGATCTCACTCCCCATTGTTTCATTTCTACCTCGAAACCCCTGAGTCTCCTCTTTCCACTATGAGCTCTTGTAATTGTTCCTTTTTACCACCCATTCCAATTCACCCTCCTTTAAAGTTCCTCCTTTACCCTCCTGGCTTCCATGAAGATTCCCTCAACCCCTTCTGTAAATACTTCAAAGCTTTAGAGAATGAACTGTGCTTCAGCTCTGCATCCTCTTAAACAGCTCGCTGAATATGCTTCTTGTTATTTTTAAGAATCTGTTAGAATTAAACCCCAGTAAGAAATCTGCCACCATTGTGGGGGAGAGCACATTAATCAAAGACACAAGCTTCTCCCCAGCTGCCTGGGCAGGGCCCAGCCTGGGATTGATAAATTGCACCTGGAGGTAACTAATAAATCTGAGAAGTCATTTGCTTTTTATGAACAGGAGCGGCAGGAGATCCAGCTGCCAGAGGAATTTGGGTGGAAGGAGAGCAGTGCCTGGAGCCCCCACCGCGTTCCTCATCCCATTCCCCTGCTCACCGTTACACCTGATGCCCACCCCCTGACCCACTGCCAAGCACAGCGGGTCCCGCCGTGCTCGGATGGGGAATATTTCGGTGGATCACTGGGGCTTTCCCGAGGAACAGGCAGGAGTGCAGCCAGAGCCTCCATCTGCCGGCACAGGGCCGCGGCTGGCGGGGGCACGGCCGAGCACAGACAGCATCGGCCGCTCTGGCGGGGAGGGGAGGATGCACTGGGATAAAGCTCTGCCCGGGACACGGCAGTGCTGGCTCCTGCCAGGGGCTGTGAGAGCTGGAGACTCTTCCTCCATCCACGCCTGCCTGTGCTGGAGGAGGAATTTTGCTGTTCTCAGCGTCAGCGCAGCAGAGAACCCCCTCACGAGGGACTTGGGTGTGAAGTCCGGAGATTCCCCAGCTCCTGTCACACAAATGTCAACACCTTCCTCGTCACCATGGCCAGAGCAAACTGTCCCCACTCCCCACTGAGCAGGGGCTCCAGAAGAGTCACCCCTCATGCTGCAGCCTCAATACCAGCACTGGGGACTCTGCTTTCTGTCAACATTACCGTGATGTGCATCAAATAACCATCCCATGGGAAACTTTAACTGCTGTCAAGATCCACATTTGACTATTACCTCAGAAGTTTAGGAAACACATTCCTTGTCTTTCTTGGTTGGAGACAATTTTATGATGCCCACATCATAAAAATCTGCAAAAGCTAGGATAAATCATTAATTACACATCTGGTCCTAGACAATAGTGCAAATGATTCTGTTCAAAAACACGGGGTCAGTGAAAACCCATCTTCTGTAGTACTGCCTGAATGTCATTTCCTGTTTTCTCCAGATCACAAACTCCCATGGCAAGCAGCCTTTTCACCATGCCCTGCACAGAACTGAACACAGAGCTGCTAGAAAACACACACCAACCACCTACGCTTCAGAGACCCAGAAGGGAGGATCAGACAGGATGTGATCACAGGAGAGATCATACAAGACATGGGTTAAGATGTTTCCTCCCTCCCCCTTCCTTTTCTTTTCATGTGAACATCATTAGGGCAGCCTGGAAGAGCTTTCCTGACACAAGCAGTGTTATTTCCAGAAAGCCAGGACCAAGCACAGGGCAGTGGGGCTCAGCTCCTGGGCACAGAAGGAGCAATCTGCTGGATTCCCTTGATCCATCATGGGAAACAAATGCTTTTCCCTGATACATTAGGGCACAATTTAGACTCTGAACTTCAAATCACAAAGCTGCATTACAGCCTGAATTTCCCCACTGACCTCACTGCGAGAGAGGATCAGAAACGTGTTTGGAAATTCTGAAGTGTTTGGGGTCATGCTGAGAAAGAAGCAGTCCTTATTCTGCTCCGGGATGTGCTGGCCTCTGCCAAGGCTCTGATTCACTGAATATCAGAAAATATCTCTGCTATCCAAATGTCCCTTTTTCAAAGTCATTCTCTCTGTGGGCAGGGAGAATGAAAGAAGAGCCTGGTCTGCACCTCTCAGTACCACACCTGGGGAAAAATGTGTCCCCTCCCCTGGGGCACTGTGCAATGCATCCCACTCATCCAGAGATGCACAGAGACACGGCAGATCAGGATGTCACATCCAGTGGAAGTCCTCTCAGTGCTGCTGGGCCGTGTCCAACATCCACACCACATCCATCGCTGTGGAACGTCAACCCCAAATCCACCCCCTCGGTCACAATCAGCAGCTGTGACTTTTATTTTCCCTTTCCCTACACAGGGCTGCTCTGATATTTGTTCACAACACTGGCTGTGTATCACATCAGAGGGGAATTACTTACTGCCAATTACCACATTAAAGTTCAAGTGGAACGATGTACTAATTGTCTTGTTATAGCTATTAAAGCTCTGGTGTGCAAGCAAGGCACTTCTCAGATTATCTGCATCCTCTGTGGTGACACATGAAGCATAACACAATCTGCTAAGAAGCGATTGCTGATACAGTCATAGCCTGTTTAATAATATGTACATTAAATAAGCAGATATTATATATAAATATAATAATTATTACACATATATATGTAAATAATAGAAGCATTCAAGATTTGCTGGGGATTGTGCAGGCTCCTGGAAGCAGCTGCTCTCTCACTGCCAAAGCAAAAGTGCTTATGAGGTACTGACCAAATCCAAACTTTTAAAAAGCAGCAAATATAGCAAGAAGAACCACTCTAGTAAGAAGGGGAGAGGAGACCTCTCGTCTCTTCCCAATATTACACTGAGGGCTGCCTTAATGCCTGGCAGAAAGACAGCCCAGGCATTTCAGTGCTCCCTGCCTTCCCCGGGGTCTGATCCCTCGCCGGAGGGTTTTGGACACGTGTGTCTAGGGGAATCCCGGTGAGATTTCATGCAACTCTGAGCTGTCTCTGGCATCTTTGCAGGGAGTTAATTCACTTCCTTCTAAAGGGCTTAACAGGTAGACAAATGTGTGTGAGCTGCTCCAGGGATTTCCGGCTGTGGGGGGGCGAGGTGATGCGAATGTCACCGTGACTTTCTTGCAGCTAGGGGAAGAAAACATCCCGCTGTCTCCCTGCTTCCCACCACCGGGATCAAAGCAACCTCCTGGATCATGGTCAGATACTCAGCAGGAGCCAGCTCTGCTGTTCAGACTTTGCATGAAGGTGGTGAGATATTAATAGGAGGTAACTAACTATTCCCTCATAGCAATGTGTACAAAAGGAAGGATGAAAGGCCAGAATGGGATAAAATCAAGTTTAAAAGGCAGCTGCAGGGTTTTATTCTCAGTCAGATTCTCGTACAAGCTCTCTTATAACTGCTTATAACATTTTCCCAGCGCTCCAGCTATACTCCTTACACAATTCCCATAGATCACCTTTGGGGCAGGGCCATTCCCTGGCCAGATTCACACAGAGGTGCTTCACAGCTGGGACACGAGTCCAGCTTCCAAACATACAGCTCAGTCCAGCACAGTGGGGTCTGTGTCTAGAAAACGCCTCCCCAAACCGGAGGCCATGTGGACCCAGAAAGGCCCGAAGGAAAACGGAGATGAAGCAAAGAGCACCAAGGCCCCAGCCCGAAGGAGGAGGCACCTGTATCACCCCATCACGCTCACCAGGGACCTCTGCTCCTTGCACAGCAACCTCACATCAGCAGATCCCTCCCTCACTATGGTGTGACCGGAGCAAGAACCAAGATCTAAGTCTTTATTTCTCAAATTGCCCCTGCACTGGGTCAGGTTGAGGACGCCAGCACAGCAAACTCTGTCGCCAGCAGCTTCCACTGCGGATGCTGAAAGCTTTTGGAGATTTAGAGGAAATAACATGGAGAAAGAATACCCTTTCTGTGCCAGAAACACACACAGCCAAAAGCTTTCCACAAAGTAGGAGAGGGTGAGGATTTGGGGGGCCTATTCTAACACCCAGTAAAGTCAGTGAAATATTTTCTGATTATTTCAGTGGGCCCAGCAGAGAAAAGAGGAGTGCTTAAGAAGTCCTTTAACCCTAAACTCTTTGAGACCCAATCTGTTCAGATTGCTACTTCTGTGGTTTTTGGGAGGGCTGTTTGAGAAGAAGAGGCAGATAAGAGCTGAGTTTCAGAAAAAATAATCACTATTTTCTTGGTGACTATTTGAAACTGTAGCTTAATGTTATCAATCCCTTGGCCTGGTGCAGCTTAGTACCAGCTCAGACGGTGCAGGCTGGCTGGTCTGACCACCAAAGTGTGATCCTGTTTTTATAGCATTATATCAAAGGGAGGGCAAAGCAATGAACTCATTTTGGTGTGGTCTTTAGCAAGACATAGGAAAAAAAATGTGAGAAGAAAGTAGCATTTTACAGAGGGGGTAATGAGAGATTCAATAATATTCAAGTATAAACAGGAGCTCCTCTAAACTACCCAAGTTAAACTCCAGTCTGAATGCATTTCATAGAGACCGTGCATCACACTAGACATAAATTTCAACTAAAAATAGGCAACTTTTTGCAAGGAAATAACACTGCAAGCTAACCAAACAAATGGCTTCCCACAGCTTCAGCCCCAGCTTTGTCTTTCTCATGACCTGGGTCCCCTTCCAGCACATGGGGCCCTCTCACAACAGCCTTGCGGCTGTTTGCAGGGAAGGAGCTGCCTCCCCTAAGCCCCCATAATTCCGAGGTGATGTGGAGCAGGCAGCTCCTGCGAGCCCTGAGAAAGGCAGCAAACCCTCCCGGAGCCAGCAGGGCTCCTGCTGTACCTCTGTGCTCTGAGAGAGGAGAGCCATGTGCCAGCAGCCCCTTATAACCCCTCGGGGTGTGCATTAGAGCCCCGTGGGGGCTCCTCACCAACCCATCCCCTAGCAGCCAACAGAGCTGCAGGTTCCAGAACTGCAAGGGGAAGGAAAACACCACCAAATAGATTAGCTCCACAGTTGGGCTCTTAATTATGGGTCATTTAGTTCAGTTAATCAATAGGCAGACTTCTTTAACCGGCTAATTATGCCAAACTGCTTCCACAATGAGCAGGTTTGCTGCTGGTTGTTAACCATGAAGGGATAATATTTCACTGTAAAGATAAGAACGGTCCCAGTCCTCAGACAAATGCTTTGCAGTCACCGGCTGCGATTTAACCCATCCCACGCCAAACAGAGACTTACAGCTGGAACAAAAAGGTACCAGCACCACTGGCTTCTGGGGGCTAAACCACCAGGGTGGATATTGCCTCGAGTGAATCACTCAGATCATTTAGTCTCCAAATCGCTCCTCACTCAGGCTAAACAGAAGCTAAAAATTATCTATGCAAATCAACCAGCTGAACTTCTTGGTGGCAGCCCTGACAAAAACCAACCAGCCTCTGTGGCCTTTCAGGCAAGGAATGTAATCCCCTCCTCTGCTTTGCCAGCGAGTTGCATGAGACAGCGAGTCCCAGCTGAGGCAGGAGTCTGGAGAGCCAAGCCACATCCTCCTTACAGACCCTGGAAGAACAGATCAGCATGCGGAGGAGGAGGTCTAGGCCCTCGTTTATCAAAACAGATAAAAGGCCAAGACAACCTCTCGTTACTTGTAGTTGTTTAGAAAAAAGAATGGATTTTGTTGCAAACTTGAAGAACTGATTACTGGATTCAAGGCCCCTGTTGAGGTCATCAAATAGTTATTGCAATAGAGCAAGATAAGAGCTGAGCGATAGCAAAAGTTTGTAGCTGAATTTCCTGGATATTTGTTTTAACAGAACAAAGCAATCTGTGCTCGGGGTCTGCTGGCAAATTGTTTTAACTGGAGAATACCAGCGTGCTGGGAGAGCATCCCCAACAGAGCCCCCTCAGGGATGCTGCTTCTGGCAGGCCGGGATCCCCTCTCCCACTGCTGGGGCTTCAGACACTCCTCATCTGGAGGGCTCCACTCCCTGCCCCAAGGATAACTGGAATTCTCCTCAGTGCTTCCCCTGGCTTCTGAACGACTGCAAGGCAAGGCACAGTTCCTGTGCTACCTGTATCCCCTATGTTTATTTCCCCATCTCATTTCCCCTTCTTAACACCCCAGACCTTGGCTTTTGCTGCTTGACAAAACCCATTAATGGAGCATTATTGTAATAAAGAAATTCAAATGCAAGCCCTGGCCTCAGGCGTTGGCTGAAGATTTATCTGCATGGAAAAGTCACACCGTTGTAGCTGACACCAGGATGGCTGATCCGGTCTGATACTGCCGGAAAAACACAGCTGAAAGCAACAAATACCTGTTCCAGCACTAGCAGCCACCTTCACGAGCAGGAGAGTTCAATGACGTGAGCATCCAGGATAATTTTAGAATAAACCACCGTGTGTCTAATGCAGCCCATCACACCAGCACAAAACTTGCATTTCTACAGTTCTTAGTAACAGGGGAATCTTGAAATGCACTGCCTGGGGCAGAGGATGGCCCGCAAGCTGCCTCTGTCACCTCCGTGCACATCTCTGATGACCTTTTTGGGACCATTCACTGCATTCTCAACCACAACAGATCCTCAATAGCTACAAAAAATAAGATTTTTGCTGGTAGAAGTTTTACCTTTGCTCCCCATCACCTTCTTTTTTGGCACGTGAAGCTGTATTGTTTTCCAAAGAAGCAAGGCTTTAACTTCAACATTTGTCTGCCATCAGCTCTTTCTAAAATATGTTGTTGAAGTGCAAGCTTTACATAAGCTTTATGGTTTTAGATGCTATTTTCTAACCTCCTAAAACATTACAAAGATTGCAGTGTTGACTGGGGAAAAAAAATGGCACACAGACTTGTGGAAAAACAGGCATTGCTGAATCACAAAAAAATCTTTACAAAGCAATAATGTTTGTATCCTGAAGTGTATCAGCTGCAACATTTTCTTGATGAAAAACAAGGTGCTATCAGAAAGGGCTGCAGTCGGATTCCAGGGGAGTTTGGGCAGAACTGCAGGATCAGATTCCAGGCTAATTCCACGTTTACTCTGGAAAAAGTGCTATTGAGATTTAAACTCACTATTTCTAGTACTATAAAACATCATACATTCCCACGTGCAACTGATTTATTAAACTTTAGTGCATCTGCCAGGAGCAGGAATGTCAACCTAAAAATCGGGAAACAGAAGCTTAATAGCTCGTGTTTAAAAAAAAAAATAAGAAGACTGTTTTTACCCGGATCACGAGAATACAACGGGATAAGGGGGATTCCTCTGGGACACGCAGTGCTAGATTGCAGATGTGATTCACAGAGACATTCAATCAGATGGCACATCAAAAGCAATGGTAAATTACACGTCTTCAATAAAAAAAAACATTAACTCATGGGTACTCGGCCACCGAGGAAGGCAATTAGACTTCGCATTATTTGTTAAACAACAGGCACAAGATGATACATAGTGAATTTTTTGCAATAATAGCCATTCCTGGTCATTCATTTTGAAGAGAATAAATCTGTCACTTGAGTGAAAACAATTGACAGCACCATTTATTACCTTGCATGCTTCAGAATAACAGCACAATTTACATGCTGCCCTTTGGCACTGGGACTCTGAGCTCGCCTAGAAACAAAGCAAAAATATCTACGGGCCTGGTAGCAAGGATTTAAGCAGCAGATGACCTTATGTGGTTTATTTAAACTTCTATAATGGTGCAGTCTTGTTCAGCCTCTGGTTATAGAAGAAATAGGTTCTTCTGGAGAATCCACAGCCTTGAGACTCTGAAACACAAAGGGTCATGCAGAGGTCTCTGTATCTAATAGTTCAGAGAGTAATGTTTTAGCTCTGATCCTCTGAGATACCTCCTGGGAATTAAAGATATTTGGTTTCCTTTCAGAGGCTTTAAAGGGCTGGGTCCATCAAAAAGAAGGAAATTTTCCCCTAGCTCATGAAGATAAATCTTTTTGCTAAATCTTTCTTTTCCATATGAAAAAGGCTGGGTCCTCGGTACATCCAAGCCACTTAGCCCACTGAAAAACAAACCAACAAAGTCTAAGGGAAACATTGTTACTAGAATAGAAAATACTTAGCCAAAAAAGACTCTACAAGATGTCGAGATGCTGCCTTTGATAGTGACATCTTTGTGGCACCAGCTGCTGGCTGGTGTTTCTATTTGAGAAGGTTAATAGGTGTCCTATGGCACCTGTTACAAGTACATGAGACACTCAAATTTGGGATCAGCTTTAATGGAGGAAAAGTCTGCAAACAATTTTGGAAAGGCATTTTAAAGAGATAATTAGCTCTTTGAATCCAATAGAAACACTTAGGTTGAGAGCTATTCTAAACCTCTACAAAGCACTTCTGTCTACTTCAGCAGCAAAAAAATTGTCCAGAACGGGTAAATTGAAAATATCTTACACTCACCCTTACGGAATTAAACTGGGATTTCAGGTCTACAGATGGTTGCTTAGGGCAGCCAGGTGCTGGCAAGGCTTCCTCTCTGCACAGGGAGGTCTCCACACCTCCAGCATACCCCTGCAAGAGCCAAAACACACAGCCTTTCCCACCGCAGAACCGCTCAGCTTCGCCGTGTCCATCCCGGCTCCAGGAGGTTCACGCTGCTCTCCCCTCTGGCAGTGATTCCCCGAGCCCAAAGGAAGGGCAGGCCAACACCCAGAAACACCCTTCTCTTGTTATAATCAACACGCAGAGCGGATTTTTTGGTTTCATTTTGCAGCACTGTTTGATAGCAGTCGGCCAGGTCAGAGTGTGGCCGTTTACTGAGGAGCTCCATCAACCCCAAGCACTGCTCTGCACACTCTGAAATTCTAGGGGATTGCTACAGCTGGAAGTAGCACTTGTAAATTCAACACACACCTTGTGCCCTTGTGCGTCCTCCCACAGCACCCCGGTCCTTGTAGAGCTATGAAGCACCTGTCACTCTGAATTTTCCTACTCTCAGCACTGGGATATTGTTATAATAAAGACAGTGAGATCCTGGGTTTCAAGTACCTTGACAGAAGATTTTAGCCCTGTGCTGTTACAGAACATTGCAAAGATCCAGGCTCTATCTGCTTTCTTAGTCTTTTATTTTCTCCTGTTCTAATTCCCAGAGATGCTAACATATAAACAAAATGTCTTTTTTTTCCTTTTTTTTTTTTTTTAACAGTTGTCACCAACCATAACCCGTAGTTATGTTGTCAAATAAACTGCTGATACAGGTGTATTGTTTACTTCAATTTCTAGCAGAGCTGAGAGCGGAGTTTCTTTGTTGTTTTTTTTTCCTTTCTTTAAACACCACAGCGTAAATTCCCACCTGACTCACACGTCAGTTCAGAGCTCAAAAATACCCTAAATCCATGTGAATAGATTGAATGGCCAAAAAACACAGGAGAGGGCTCTGGACAGCCCAGGACCATGAAAGTCCCTGTCCATAACAGCAGACAGAAACCACCAACCAACCACAACCCCTTGCTACAAACAGCAAACATCTGGAGGTTGGAACCTCTCTCTCCAGTAAAATCAAGAAACAAAGGCTCTAGGTAGGGATTATTTAACAATTTAACCATTCAGCTTCCAGTCAGAAGAGCCAGGGCCAAATCTTGTAGATGTTCTCATTTTTACAAAGCGCTTTGCACAGCAAAACTCTGGGCAATGGGATTTTGTTTCCCAAAATTTCCTCCATTTCCTCCAGGCCAAAAGTGTTTGTTCTCTTCCTCGGGCCTGACAGGGTTCTTGAAGAGGAATTGTGCCTAGTCTGTGGTTTATTAGGTGAAAGCTAGATCTCCTCACATTTAGAGTTCTCTTAACCAGGCCTGAAATTCTTTATCCAGTTCCTTTCATTGTGCTCCACATCTGCTTCCTCCTTAAAATGAAATTTGGCAATGGATGAAGCAGCACAATACCAGGCTTGCGGGGCAAACAGAGGTCACATAACCTGTCTCTGCCTGTGGAGTCTAAAAGCAGAATACTTAGTGTTATTAGCTTCTCTGCATGAGTGATCAGTCCCAAATTGGACATATGGGTGCCACGGACAGACAGATAAAAGTAGCATTTATTTTTTCTGAGTGGGATATTTACTACTTACTCGGGACTGCAATAGCAACAGCGAGCTCTCCGTCGGTGACGTGCTGCTATCACTCTTTGTGATAAGGCTGAAACCATTAGGCAGACAATAAACAAACAAATAAATAAATAAATAAAGGGGAAAGTGCTCATGGTAAATGCTAGGGGGAATACTTTAAGGCAAGCTGGATGTCTTCTAAGAGAGATGACACCCCTAAATTTTGTCATTCTTCACAGGGCTGCTCCTGCTACCTCTCTGCAGGGATATCTGAAGCTATAAAATAACCTTCTACCTATTTTAGGTAGATACCTACCCTCAAAGGCTCTACTATGCAGGGGCAAAAATGCTGCTTCCCTTTCTCAAACACCCTCAAATAACAAAATGCCCAATTCTTACGCAGTTTTCCTTCACAGCCTTTGGATAGCCTTTATTTCACAAATAGAGAGACAAAGTCACAGCCACGCTCTGCCAGGCAGCACAGCTGAGTTTCCCCGTGTACAGCTGTGGGACTTTGCTCACAAGAAGAATTAAAACCCCACCCGATGAATCACATTAAAGCTCAGATGACCTTTACCAAGTCTAAGAAATTAACTCTGACTCTTACACCTTGTAAGGCAATGGGAAACCCTTGCCCAGCTTTGACATATGGTTTTCCCAGGGCCTTTTGCTGTTCAGATCACCTTTCTCCGAATTTGAAAAGTTTCTGCCTCCTGTGGAGCAGGGCTGGTGCATCCAACAGGGGCAATTTTCACCAGATTGGGCCAAGCAGTTATTCCTGAAGGTGAATTTGAGCCCCACCACAGCCCTTCTGCACCCTTCCCTATTCTCAAGTGTCTAGAAGGAACTGAAAGAAGTCATGTCCTGGAATCAGGGAAATCAGAGCAGGGCACTGCCTTCAGCCCGGTCACAGCCCCTTGCAGCATGGGAGAGTCGCCCATTTCTTTAAAATGCTCCCTCAGCTTCTGGTTTTTTGTTTCACTTCCCTTCTCTGCCAAACCCTTTGACACTGCAGACCTCAAGTTTGGACTTCAGCTCCCAGGAGCCAGCATCCAGGCATGCCTGGGTCACTTCTGCACCCAGGCCAGCAGTGCAGGCACACCTGGGCACCTGCCTGGCCCAAGGGCTTTTGAGGAACATCTGCTTCAGAAGAGGATGTAAAGCAGGGAACAGTCAAAGTGGTCTGAAATTCATTGCTTTGCTCTCAGATAATTCCCTCTGTAAGCTGTGTCCTTTCTCTATGGCAAGCATGCCAACGTACACAAACGCACTGAAGTTACTTTGCTCCAGAAAAATCTTTTCCCAACCCCCAGGCCCAACAGGAAACCACCCCACGGGGGCTGATGGTCACTGCCCTGTCTCAACACAGCGGACACCAATGGAGCAGCACAAGAACCAAACCCTGTACAAAACAGGGCACAGAGTTTCCGGGAGCCCCCACTTAAAATCACCCTAAACCCACTGAAATCACAGCCCAAGGCAAAAAGCTGTCCCTCTTAACACTGTGTCTTTTTTTTTTTTCATTTGCAGATTAACTGGAAAACTATTTTCATTTCAGATGGCTCTACAAGTTGCTCCAAGTTGTTTGCAGCCCAGCAATTTGAAATGTCTGCTCTTGCAAAGCTGTCTACGTTTCTTGGCACGTCTGAGTTTTCCACTGCAGATCCCATGCAATTAATCTGCTCTTCAGAAAGTGAAAGTCAAAACGAGGAAGTCCAGTTGCAGTTATGGGAATCTTTTCATGAGCTTTAATAGAAACTGAACTAAACCCTGGGATAACTCAAGATGTCGGAACAGTCCCCAGGCTTGAGACACCAGAGATCAGGAATGGACTGCAGTGATTGATCTTTTGCATCCCTGGATAGTGCTGCTCCCAGCTCTGGCTGGCCAGCACGGAGCACGTATAACAGAGCCATAGCCCACAGGCTGTCTGGGGGGCTGTGGTGGTTAAATATTGCGGCTGCCCCTCAAGTGGCTCGATAAACGAAGACAAGCAGGACATGCACACACCCACCCTAAGCACAGCGCACATTTTGTGGGTGCCACCGTGCTGGGCCCTGGCAGTTTGGGTTGCACACCCCACGTGTGAACCACCCACACCCTGCAGCCCACGAGGAAATCTCCTCAGTGGTGCGTCCTCCCAGCCTCATCCCCAACTGCAGAGACAGCACAAACCACAGGAGACAATGTCAAGGGAGGAAGTCAGCCCAGGTCTGGGATAAATCTCAGGAACAAGACACCTGGCAGGTCACCTTGCTCTGCTCCCCTGGCAGCCACTGCCACTGCAAGGCTTTTGCCTCGCTGGTGGAACTGCCTGCAGCAGCCGTCCTGCAAGAGCTTGTTAAAACAAGCCCAGCAGCACTGCTGCTCCCCACGCCAGAGACTTGAATCATGAGATCATAAACAGGGCTGATGGGATCATAACTAACACGCCTGACAGCTCTCACTGCTCGCTCTGCTTTTGTCTCGCACGGCGGGGAGAAGAGGGGGCTTGGAGCTGAAACGAGAAGCCCAGGACACGTCCCTGCAGCCTCAGAGGTGTTACTGGGCTTTGCTGGGCAGCAAACATGCCTCTTGCAGGGCGCCGTAAAACAAGCTGCTGCCTCGTGCCCTGCATGCCTGAGCGCTGCAGCGAAGGACCCGGCACAGGCACCCTCCCAGCACAGCAGCAGGAGCCCAGCAGGAGCCCACGTGGCGAGCCTGGGATGGAGGGAGGGGGCAGGATAGTGCAGCACAGCCCATGCTGGGCCCTTCAGCTGTGGGTGTGTGAGAATCATGGCGAAAGCATATTCTCTTGACTATAACCAGAAAATGAGAACCATAATGAGTCATAAAAATGAAGGGAACTGCTGAAAATCAGCAAAAGCTAGGAAAATACACTTCCCTTCTGCATTCAGAAAGCAGGGATAGCAATATCTCCTTACCTGGACAGGTAAAACACTTCTGTGGGTCTGCAGTTATTGGGTCAAGAGCATCTTTTGGGACTTGAGCAACAAGTCAATGCTCAGGGAAACAAGGTTTCTTGCCCCATGGGGTAAAAGGCAGGGCAGCTGCAGGAGCAGCCCCAGCCCAGGTGCCTCTTTGGGAATGGGTCAAGGCACAGATAAACCATGAGCCCAGGGTGTGCCTGTCTGAGCAGGGCCACAGCAGAGCTAGAGGCACCCTACAGCATCACCAGGGAGGCAGGATGGCCCCGAGCTGAGCCAAACCGGGCTCTTGTAGCCCCAGGTGTAGCCCACTGGGGCCATCATTACTGCCCATCAATCCCATGCAGGTGAAGCTCTTCCACAGTCGTCCAAAAGCAACTACTCTGGGGTGCAAGAGCCAGCCCAGGCAAGATGTGACCCCCAGCCAGCCCACACCTCCCTTTTATCGTGTCCCACTGCACCCAGCTCAGGCTTCCGCCCAACGAGCAACCCAAAAATGCAACTGGGTCTGCAGTCCCGTGAGCAGTAGAACTGAAAGGAGATGAAGCTGTACTACAACTGCTGATTAGGTTATTTTCGTGGATAAAACATTAATGATAGGTTTTTGGATGGTTAATTGGTATGGGAGGAGATGGATTTTCTAAGGTGTCAGAACATTTTGTTTCAACATTTTTCAAAATGAAAATGTTGACATTTTGCAAGGAAAAAAAACTAATTTAGATTTTAGTTTAATATTAAATGTGGATTCATCAAGAGGAAAGCTCCAGAAAATTATCCATTTTATGTCAAGCATTTTAGAACTCAGGTCAAAATGAGATTGGGGTTGGGATTTGTTTAATTAATTGAACCCTTCTGGAAAGTACAGCTTTCAGCTGGCCCGAAGTAATACAACCCAGTTTACACATTCAGGCATTGAGATAGATAGTTCTACATTCAAATTAAAGGGAAGTGGGGGAAGATAAACCAGCTTGAAAGAGCAGCATTTACTGAAACAGAAGGAATAGTTTGGGAGAGGGAGTGAGGTGTACGGGACTGAACAGTGCAGATGACAGGGGAGAATATACTAAGCAAAAAAAAAAAAAGATGTACAAGTGCATAGACCCCACTGGAAAGGGATAGAGGATTTGGCATTACAGGGGAAAAGTAGGATGCAGAAGACAAGGGGCTTTGCAAGCATGCGTTAATCCCTTTGCATCCTCAGGCTAAGCCCAGCTTCAGAAGATATAAATGCTTAAATAAACATGAGTCAATTTATTATTCCTCTGTGTTTCAGATCCTCCTCACCTTCTGCCTGGTTCATTTACTGCAATTAAATGCTTGTAAACAGATTATACCCTGAAAGCTGCATTTTCCTGGTAAGTGGTCACCTTAACCTCCTCTGCTTTGACTGTGGCTAATATTCCCCAGGTCACACTCTAATCACTGAGTAATGGGACCAGAGTGAATCACGAGGGCTCTTGGTTGGACAAAACTCTCCCCAGCATCCAAACCACATCTGTGGCTGGGCTTTGCTGATGATTGTGACAAGCACTGCTTACACACTCAAGAAAAAGGTGACTAATGTCATAATTCTTATAAATCTGAGCAAAACCTGCCCTGAACACAGGACTCGTGCTGCTGTGTTAGACTAGTAAGCACAATGACAAACTCCACACTCACAGGGGTTTGCTTTCTCCTTGGTTAGGACACTGTACACACTGTGAAAACAGCAAAGTGGGGCCTGCTGTGATACAGTGCAATTTTCTGGAAACCAGACAAGCTTCTCCAAGCCATCCTGAGAACTGGGGTTCAATTGCCTTGTTTTTAACTCGGACCAAAATACTTTTCCTCACAACCTATACAGGTGGGGGGAGCTGCACAAGCAGCTTGTGGAACCTTTAACAAGCCTGACTCTTTGAATGCTTTGTCTGGTTTTAGTGGCAAGGTCTGAGCTGAAATGTTACCAACAGGGACAAAGTTTATTATGGATTCTCAAATGGGAAGCAAGTTCTGAGATGGTGTGGATGAGTAACTCCCCTGAATCAAGTGCGGTCACCAGTTTCCAGTAATTGGCAGGTTTGCTCTGTATTTTCTGTCCTCTAACACTGAGTCTGTCAAACTGCATTGATTGTCAGGAAAAAAACCCCAAAAACATATCTATAGGGGAGAATAAACAGTCTTTCTTAACTCAGGTTAGAAGATTTTGCTCTCCTGAACAGGTCTAAGCAGATGATTTGTCTCCTGTATTTCTAGGAGCCCACCCTTTGTCCCCCCCAAACACAAAAGAGCTCTGCAAAAATGAGTAAGAGACGTGAAGTTGTCATGGAAAAGAACTACAGTGCTTAAACTGAGCTTGTAGCATGAGTTTCACAGCTGAGTGGTGGCCGTCACGGGCTGATCTCTCTATGATCCTTTGGAAAATCAGCCTGGAAGTCAAGACTTGTGCTCTACCCCCAAGCCAACACGCTGTGCTTCCCTTCACTGCCTCAGCCCCAGCAGAACAGAGGAAAGGAGGCTGCTGCATGCCAGTCACTACAGGAAGCCAGCTCTTTGTTTTTACATAATCATCTCTATTCTGAGCTTTATGAAAAGCTCATAAAAGGGAAGGAACAGAAAGTCACGGTGACAATGCAACCCAACTCAGAGATGCAGTGTGGTGCTTAGCAGTGTTTACCTGCTCCAATAATTCTGATCCCAGGGCAGAGCACTGAAGATTAGCTCCAGACCTCATTAGGCAGGATAGAATTATGTGGGTTAACAAAGTAATACTCTTGGCTTTCTCTTGCATTTTAAAAGTGGCTTGAGACCTATAAAATCCCTTTGAATTTTATTAAAAGTCTTCTGCAATCATTTTTCATCCTGCAGCCCAGTTGAGCTGAACTAATAAATTAGCATGTTATCTGTGTGGATATCCATTAGAGCTTCAAATGAAGATTATTAGAGCCAAAGAACTAACAATGCCACTTACAGCTGGGGAGGAAGCAAACTGCTCCACTGAGCAACGGGCACCGAGGGTAACGGAGGGGGGACACATCCACCCCGAGAGCCTGCGGGAGGATGGGCAGCACGAGGAGGAGCATCTCCAGCTGCCAAAAGGGCAGGCTCTGGCCACCCTGAGCAGGCAGCCAGAGGCAGGAAGAGCCAGGCAGGAGCTGCTGGAAGTGAGTCTGGATGAAAGCTTCAGCAGAGGCAGGGAGCCCAGGCACGTCCCGCAGGGTGCCGGGCGGCCAGCGCTGCTCCGCTGCAGGCTGCCAGCGCCTGGGCTTACCCTGCAGCAAGCTCATCGCAAGGCAGGGATTTAAAGGAAATGTCATCACGTGCTGCCTGCTCCACTGAACCACAGCAGCTTGGTTGTGCTTCCCTGGACTCCTTTCTTTCCCTTAAACAAGACCCTGTTCCAGGGCTCCAGCCACAAACTCGCTTCTCAGCCCCCACCTGCATCAACACCAGTCTGACATTGATGTGGGCACAGGCTGTTCTTTCCCAAAAGAAAAGAGCTCCTGCCTGAGCTTGAGCTTCATGATGTGCTACCCAAAGTGAATTTCAAGATACGTCTCCAAGCTGCTGCTCTTCCCCTGGGGTCATACAGTCACCATTTCAGTATGTCTTTATTTCCAGCCTTCCTCCTCTTCATATAATTCCCTTTCACCTCCTACTCCTATCCTTTATTACTCTTCTATTCTTTTCTAAGAGGAAAATGTTTCTTTTTACTCTCAATCTCTGTTCCTTTCCTCCTGTCATTCCCTTCATGTCTCATCCATGATGATATTTTTGTTCATGCAATAACTAGTTTGCTCTTTCTCCTCTTCCCACTGGGCTACTTTGATCTACTGCTCCTATGTCTGTTTTATACATTCCTTTTCCTCCCTCCAAAGACACATCAGCCTATTTCCCATTCCCTCCTCCTTACTCATCTCTCTTTTCCTGCTCTGATCTATTCTTGCTGCACCAAACTTGTTTCATGTGTAGACGGTTTTAAAACCTGCTCTGCTGCCCGGATGGGCACTACAATAAGTGCTGAAGGATGTGGTCTGTCAGTCCAGTCACCCTAAACCAACACAGGATGCCACTTTAACACCCTGCCCTGACCATGCTTTAATAAGAAGAACACCACCTGACTTCCAAAGGAAAACCTAACCCAGGGAGCACTGGGGACGATAATCCCTCGGTCACTGCAAGTTCAGCAGATCAAGTTGCAGCACAAACTTGGAAAAGCCCCCAGGGATCTGTCTCACTGCCTGGATCTTTGGCAGGAAGCGTGCCAACTAGCAGGAATGGATTTCTTGTTGTCTGTAATAAAGAACCCCCCTCCCCACAAATGAATAAAATTTGAATAAATGAATAAAATGCAGCTCCACAGCATTGTGGAAAGAAGAGCTTTTAGACCTGTGCAGTTGCAATAAATCACAGCAAGATTTGACATCAAACAGTAGGGAGTCTCTTGTCCCCCCCCCCACAACAGGAAACAACCTGAGGGTGGAAATTACTCTTCCCCTCCACATGACAGCCACTTATAACCATTGTCCCGTGCCTAAGAACTTGTCTAAAACCCCACACTTTCCCACCCTTGCCAAACAAGGCACCAACACTCTCTGCAGCTTCTCCTCCTGATGAAAACGCACTTCTACCTGATCTGGCCACTTCAGGAAGAGAGCAGGTAACAAATGGCCCAGAAACTGCTGCAGCACCCTCTCCCGAGACAGAATAACGCTTCCTCAGGGGCAGGCACTGTGAAACGGGGCCTTTTGCAGGCAGAACATTTGGACACAGAGCTCACACAGCCATTTGGTGCCTAGCAAGTGCCCGCTGGGCATCTGGGCTGGCTGCCAGGCCATTTGTCCGGCTGCCTCACCTCTGGGCTGTGATGAGCAGCACTTAATTCAAAGGTGACAACAAAGTGTTTTGGCCACTTCAATTCATAGTACACCATCCAGTGATTTCATTAATGCTGTGGAGCTGTGGGACCGGCGCAAATGTTGGCATTCTCCTGGAAAGGAGAAAAGAGGCTTACTGCACGTTCCTTGTTCCGAACTGGAGACTAAGGGAACAAAGTGCTGTGCCTGTTGTGATAGGACCGGTCTATCAGCAGAGCGAGTCCAAGTTAAAAGACCCGGTTGGATGGCAAATGAAAAACAGTTCATTTACAAGAGCATTTGCAATGCCAGGCCCAGAAATCTGGCATGGCTTTCTTTTACCTCAAACCACCGGGTGAATCAGTCATTTCCAAGATGAAAACTGCAGTGAGAGTCACAGCAATGGCAGCAACCCGCAAGAGAGCTCTGTGGGCACTCAAACGCCCATGAAATAGCGAAGTGGCCGCAGCAATCTTCGTGTCATTGCAAAGGTTAGGTGCAGGCTGCCCTTTGCGTGCCCCAAATCCTGACCTGGGCTATGTCTGAGCAGGGAGGCGGGAGGGAAATTGAAATGAAGGAAGTCTCAGTGATTGCTTTACGCACACACTCAGTGCACTGTTCCACAGCAGTGGTCTGAAACATTACACTCTCACAAGGCTGTAAGTGCATCGCTTGGAGCCATTACACAGGCAAAATACAGTTCAATTTGGCAGCACGGGGTTTGTCTTGGTTTTTTTAGCACAAACAGGAAGAACTAGAAGCCTCATGAACTTCTGTGAGCCCATCCTAAGTAATTTCACTGAAATGTAAAGTATCATGCCTAAAGTCAGCTCAGTCTCTGGGGCATTAAATTAGCCCATTTATTGAATAAATATCATTATTTCTATATAGAAGGGAGCACTTCCAGTAGCTGACAAGCATCTATTGCCACTTTGACATTCAACTGTGCCTGTTGTAATGGGCACAGATCTCCTGCATCCTAGATTCCAGCAGTATGGCCACGTCTCAAATGCTGCAGAGCATCAACAATGTCACAAGGCACCTACACTGGGGCACCTGATTCACTCCCACATGCCCCTGCAACAGCAGGTGATGCAACATGATAAATCTCAATGTGCACAATTCCTACCCATTTCTGACCACGAGCTCACTCAGGCCTCAGAAAATTACCTCTGGGTACAAAACCAGTTGATTTAACTACGAAGTCATAATTAATATTAACAATGAATATATGTGTGGCTTTGATATGGTATATATTTGTGTCTCCCCTTTGTATTTCTACTTACCAATGGTGACCAAATTCTGTCCTTGGAGGTACGGTGAAAGCCTGTGGGCTCAGATCAGGCTGCAGTCAAGGGCAGCGTTTGTTCATAAATTGAAGTGACACAGGTTAATGGAGAAGAAAGATAATTTCATTACCTGAATCGGAACAGATCTCATCATATAAGAAAAAACCTTAATGCAGTGCTGATGGCAGATATAAGTAGATACCTTAATAGCTATCATCACTGCCTGAACCGTGCGAACACCTAACACAATTGCTGTGCTACAAAACAGCTTTTGACCTGCTGGTAACATTTCATTCTGAACTCGGCACTAGCCACAAAACCCAAGTCCATTGAACCTGCAAAGATGTACACACTGCACACGCAGTGAACTCCTAGCCTTGAGGCCGAATGCTGCCTTATTTGGTGAAAATTGATTACATTTGTCAGGCGAATAAAATTCTTTATTAAATTTTCCCAGTTGAAACTTTGCCTGCGTATTTTATTTTTTCATTAGAGCGCCGCTGAATTTGTCTGAAGTAGTTAAGAATATTGTAAGTGCTACAGCAGTAACAATTGGACCAAGCCACAGCAGAAACCCCCCAGGAGAACATGCTTTGCCTATAGAACTAAACTCTAAATGTTGCTGATTTCAATTTCTCCCTGCCAGAGGGGAGCAGAAGAGAAATTAGGCTAGAAAGTTTGGGGGGTTTTTTTAAATTTTTAAATAGGAAAAAAAACAACCTCAAAAACACCTCTCCTCACTCACACACACACAGCCAGGAGGAACAGCACAAATATTTCAGAATTAGCTGTGAAATTTGGCAACAAGCATCGGGGCCAGGCATTCAGCAGAGCTGCATCTCACCCTCCCCTCTCTGCTCCCCACTGCCCTTTCCACACCAAACACATCCCACGCCTGGAGAATTACCCCCAGTTGCCCCAGTCTGATTTCTAATTATGATGCAGGATGCACGGTGATAAATTTCCTATGGGATACTCATTATATAGAGCATATGAATGTGCTGTAATCAGGCGTATTTGTTGCTATGGAAAAACACAGCAAGCATGCAGAGCCTTCTGTGTGGCATCTTTAGCGTCCCTGCACTTGGAGCACTCGGATTCCTTGGCAGCGTGTGGCATAGCAACATGTTATCTTGGCATCAAAGCCAGGGACCGTGCAAGTTTCAGCTGGAAAACTTGCGGGGTTTTTAGCCTATTGCGACTTGAAGGGGTGTGGGACGTAACAAATTTGCACCTTTCCCTTTTAAAGCAAAGGGATCGAAGAAAAGTATCGCAGAAAGCACGAGGTTTAGGCTGTGACCTTTCCCTCCTCCTGTTTGCTGTCCTCCTCATCTCTGGACTGGCCACATCCCTTTCAGGAGGTGAGACGGGATTGCTGGACCTGTATTCACACCTTTACATGCCACAGAGCCAACTGTGGCTTTCCCTGTGCCCAGGTAAAGGGGTATTAGCCTGAATAGCACAGGGCAGTGTCCAGGGAGGACATGCCATGCTAAAGTGGGAAAAAAAAAAACAGAAAAGGCACTCTGCTTATTAATTAAATCCCGTGTTAATCCCTCCTGCGAGGGCTGGTGGAGGTGGGGAGGGTGCCAAAGTGCAGTTCTCTCCGTGCTACCGAAAGAAATGGATCTTGTTGGCACATGGGAACACTCAGCCCGTTTGTTTTATGCCTCCCATACTCTAAAACACTTAACCCCTGGCACCAGAGCACATTCCCTGGGGGCTCGCACGGTCTCCATGGAGAGACAGGACAGCGGCAAAGCCACCTCGCTCCAGAGCCTGCTCTTCCCAAAGGGACAGGGAGGCAACTTTCATCTTCTTTAAACAACCCTCAGCTCTGTATTGCTGGAGGCACTGACCCTGAAACAGCTTCTTCTGAGGCTGTGCTTGATGTGAGAAGTGAGACGGTGTGGCTGAAGAACTGCCTCCACACCTGCATGGCCCACACAGGAGCTAAGGAACTGGGGCAGTCTCTCAGCAGTCCTCTGCTGGCATGGCCAACAACCCACCAGGGAGATGAGGGATCTCCCAGTCACAGCAGGGTCAGTCCTTCTGGTGGACTTCTGCTCGGCTGTGTGCATCAAGCTGGGAGCAGGACAGTTCATACAGAGAACACTGTAAAAACAGGGTTCCTCACAGTGCAAAGCTCTCACAGCAGCCTGGAACAGGGGCTTGGCTTATCTCGAAGCCTGGCTGCCCAGAGAGGAGCACAACTGCTGAGGGACACGAGCACTGAGGGAATCCTGTGGCACTGGTGCCGTTCTTGTGCTTATTCTTATCTGAGCATCTCAGGATATTCCACAAAAATCAGATTAATACCATCACTCCTCCTCCTTTTAAAGACTGGGAACTGGAGAGAAAAAACTAAAAAGTTGTGTTTCATTTTCCTGCTAGCTCCTCCTGTGCTTTGAGGGGGCACCACACTGTTACCCACGCATGTGTACAGCACCTCTCAAGCCATCCCAAAATCCCAGATGGATAATATGATCCTACTCACTCTATAAAAATTTACCAGCATCTCAAGCTCATCTCCTATCTCCCTCCAGAACAAGTCCACTGATGAAAACTCTGCTACAAAGAGGCTGTGATATTAAACTAAGCTAACAGCAGGCCAGTGACTGCCACACTCCCCAGCCCCTGGCAAGCAGCAGGTTAATGGTGAAGTGCTATTCATCCAGCTTGAAGGAAAACTGTTCAAAACATTGCTGGTTTTGTTAGCGTAGCTTTACACAGTGCTTATAAATGAGGAACTCGACAAGAAATGCGAATACACCATTTCTCAAACAAAACACACATAAAAGAGTGAAATTCCCCTCCAACTTCAAGGGAAAAGTGTCTCATTTGCTGATGCCAAATACTGATTTAAAACACTGACAGACCCAGACCACTAAAACTTCCCGTAATGAACTGTGGTTTTCAGTGTTGGTAAAAAACCTCAAAACACAACAGGAAATGAGGCAAAGGGTTTGTTTTGTTTCCCCTACTGGTGCTTATATAAAGGGGAAATCGTTATTGTTTATTGCTAAATCCATAACTCAGAAAAAAGACCTGATCCTCCCACTCCCCTGCCCGAGCCCCTCCTCGATCCCACGCTCCTACGTGCCCGGGGGAGCTGCACCACTGACAGAGGCACAGGTCTAGGTCATGCCAGGTGCAAATGAAAGCAGAAGTTGCCTTTTTTTTAAAAAAAAAACCAACGTTCCAAAGCCACTTTTACTCTGTGTCAGTTGTATATTGCCAGCACCACCAGCATCGTTACCACGGGGAGCTTTGGGTTTAAAAGTTTTTGGTGGCTTTTTGACTCTCTGCTGCATATATTGATATTTTTAATCTCTCTGCTGAAATGTTTCATAGTTCCATGGGGCTTTTCTTTCCCCAAGCAGAAGAAACTAACACCCAGAAAGTTTTTTTCCCAACTCTGAATTGAGGGTGAATACAAGTATTTGAGGTTGCACTCCCAGTCTTGGGGGCCAATCACACTTCTGGGCTAAGCTGACAAAACTTGAAGTGTAAAAGTCTGCTTTTTGCAATGATTTCTGCCTAGAAACTACAAACAGATAACTTTTAAGAAATATATAGAAATATTGCAGACACATTTCCCCAACTGCATTCAGATTAGCTATGAATGGAGGCTGCTAACTAAGGCAGTATTAGCACATGTGTAGCAGAGCAGCTCTCAGCAGCATTCATCTGCCTCTGTCACACTGCATTTATTCCCAAAGGACAGCAAGCACACAGGACCAGCTCTCTGGAGTGAGGACTGCTGCTGTCCTGTGAACAGAATTCAGCACGAGCAGCTGTAGATAGGGAAGAAGAAAAAAAAATTACCTTGGTTGTGAGGACAGAGTGCAAAGAAAGCGCGGTAAAGATCCCCAAGCTGCGTCACTTTGGAGCTCAGCCAGAAGGTGCCATAAATAAGGTCTGGAGGCCAGGATGCATTAAGGAGGCATGAGGACAGTGTTCCCATGAACAGAGATGGCAATCTCTGCTCAGCTGCAAAGGGCTGCAGCTGCTGAATAATTGCTTCAATACCAGTGGTTTCAGAGAGGGCTTATCAGCCTGCCCTGTCCTGCCCTTGGAGTGGGAGGTTAAGGTCCAGGGACAGAGACAAATTTAGAGGGACAAAGAGATGATAAGTAGAAGGAAGAGGAAGGCCTCTGCTTGCTTCCCATTCCACTTCTAGTTTAGAGAGATAAGGATCCTTTTCTTTTTGTCAGAGCAATAAAAGGGAAATGGATTAACTGTGTTGGTCAGGATTTTCACTGTGGAGCCAGAAGGAGGGGGAAGCAGGCAGCTTGGGTTGTGACTCCCTCCTGATGTCTGACTGGCATTGCTGATACCAGCTGTCCTAGAGGTGAGCAAAGCCTCTTCCAAATGGGGATTTGTCTCGAGGTAGCTACTCACTATTTAAGGTGAAAAAAAATCACTGGTTTGTACTCTTTCACCAGAGCAGAAGGGAATTTTTTAGCAAAAAAACCAACACAGATTTATTAGCTGGGGTACAGCAGTGAGCTGATGCTACTCTACAGCTTCCAGGTAGCAATAAAGCAATGCACAGCAGCTCAGCACACAGGAGCTTAGCTGTGTCTCTTCTGGCCTGAAAGAAGACACCTTAGGAGCACGAAAAATAAAAAATAAATAAAAACACGCCCTTTAAACCTGCATCCAGCAGCAGTGAGACAGAGGGCAGGTAAGTGGGAAGAGAGAACCCAACAGCTTCAATGAAAAATGTACATTCCCTTTATTTTCAGGAAGAAAATATCCAGCAGCACAATGTGCTAACACAGCACTGCTGTGCTTAGAAAGTACCTTTGCAGTGGATTCTCCTCTTGGCAGCAGAGCTGCACTCTGCTCCTGGGCTAAGGCTTGTGGAGGGACCATGTGCCCTCACCCCAGGACCTCCCACTCCATTTCACTGCTAGGAAGGGCACCGTGGAGGGGCACAGCAGCTATGTTAGAGCAGCATTTTTTAGTGGTTATCCATGGTTACGCTCAGTTTTGTCAAACAGTACAGCACTGGGATGATGTCACTTCTTAAACCACAGTTTAGCATAATTCTTAGGTGCCTCATTGAACTCACAGGAAATTAAGTAGATGATTATCTAATCAAGAGCACAAACTGCAATAATTTTCCCTTATCTCCTCATCAGCCTAAGATCTCAAAGCAATTTACAGAATGAGTAAGTCAAGACATGTAGCTAATCTCCAAGGGATGGTACTGTGCCATTCTACAGGTAGGGAAACTGAGGCACAGGAAACAAACTTTCCCATTACACTGTCACCACTCATCGAAACCAAGGGGAGTGACTGTTGAAATGGGAGGACAAAGGG
Source organism: Gymnorhina tibicen (assembly GCA_013399875.1). Taxonomy (NCBI): domain Eukaryota; kingdom Metazoa; phylum Chordata; class Aves; order Passeriformes; family Artamidae; genus Gymnorhina; species Gymnorhina tibicen. The sequence continues at coordinate 1,430,688 of VXAZ01007126.1, read as the reverse complement.
AATAGGGATGGCCCCAAAAGCCTGTGCTGAGTTACAGATAAAAGGGTGGATCACACCAGGAAAGACCCAAGGAGCAGCAGCTCCGCTCTTCCAGGCACGCACAGAAAGTCTCTCTCCCTCCACGAGCAGGGACAGCACACACGTTCCCTCTGTGAAATACATTCCTGCACTGCACTGGTGACTTACCAGCCCTCTGCAGCAGGGGAGGGGTGATGGATTCACATTAACGTGCATCCCGGGAAGCAGGCACATCCCCAGGGGAGCAGCATGATTCATTTTTAATGATACTTCCCCGAGTCTGTAGTCCCCATAAGCCAAGAATTACAAGCCTTGAAAGTCATCATCACTGACTGAGCTGTTGTTGGTGAAGGAGGGTTTCCAGCCCAAGTGGGAGTCGTTACAGCAGAGGGATCATTTTAAACTAAGTGACAAGAATCTATTAGGGGAAGGAAAATTACACTTTTCAACAACTGAAGAAAATAAAAAAACCACTTCCTGCCAGAAATTCTGATTCAGAAACAAGACAAGAAGGCAAATTGCTTCCCCTAGTTTACCCGGCATGGAGCAAACCTACACACATAGGTCAGAGGCCTGGCAAGAGCCTGAGGCTAAACTAATTATTGTGATTTGCTCGTCTTTTGTAATTAATCTAGGAAAGGCTTAAGGCTGTTAGCAGCTTTAAAGAAGTAAATCTGAAGGACCAATTAATTAAGAACAGCAGTGCTTAATGAGGACCTTTTGGTTCTCTCATGTTGATTGTTATATTTGTTGAAAGTTAAGTTTCCGCTGTCTGTCAGATCTTGTCTAGTCTTGTAAAATAGATCTTCTTACTTGGTGCTTAACCACTTGACACTGGAACAAAAGCTTTCGATTACAAAGCAATTTGTGGGGATTATAATGGAATGAGCTACGCCCACACTCCCTGATTTAACAATCAATTTGAAGCAATGTTCAGTTCAACCCAGAAGCCTTAAGGATCCTGAAACTACATTTTGGATCTCCCGGTTCCTTGCCTCCAGGCCAGACCCCACAGGTGCTAATGGCAGAGGTAGGTTGAAGCACGCACCTCAAATCCTCTGAAAACAAAACGGGGATGTACTTTCCCTGACGCATTCTTGTCTCAAATTGGCAATTAAGCACCCATCTCTCTCCACATGTTCTGTGTGTCAGTCTGGTGCAAAACCCAGAAGTGAAATTCAGCTGAGCGCCACAGAGATACGGACACAGCTTCATCTTCTCACACCAAACATCACAGAGCCAACAGGCAAACCACGTCCTGAAAGCCATCCTGCACCAGCAGAGCCCTGCACCGGAGGCAAACGCAGCTGGGTGCAAGAGGAACGAGGAAGACACTGTAGATGTCCCAGTCAGAGCTGAGAGGAAAGGTCAGCACTGGTTCTGCTGTGCTCCTGAATGCCTTTTGCCATTTTCTCACACACGTGGAAAAAAGTTGATGCTTCAGTTTATTTAATTGGAGGAACAAGTAATTCACCCCANTTTTTTTTTTTTTTTCTTCTGTGAACCAAGTCAGAACAATTTTGCTGTGGGGGAAACATGGACAAACGTCACCTAGAGGCCCTGGGCATCTTAGAGAGCCCAGCAGTATCATTCATCAGCTGAGGGAGGCACCTGCCACGCACAAACACCAGGACCGCTGCCTGTTCTCTGTCCTTATGTAAGGCACACAGAAGTGTTTTGTGCTGGAAGCGAGAGACTGGAAAAGGAGTAAACCAGTGTGAAAGGAACAAAGATCAGGTTACGAGCTTACCCCAGAAACAGTCCTTTGTGAACAGAACTGGACTATTTTGCTTTGCAAGACAGAGGAGACATTCCCATGCTGTTCTCTTTCAGACACCTTCCCTGTCATCTGTCCCCACAGCCAGCATTTTTCACATGCAGCAAATTAATTTTACATTCTCAGCAGGCATCTCTTCTAGAGACCAGCCAACTTCCTGATATTTTCTGTTCAGCTTTTATATCTGCAGATCTACTTTAAATAAAAAGCTATGTGTTTTACAAAACATGAGTGCCAGTAACACAGAGGAGGAATGTGACATTTTTCTCCCCAGGATATTTTGACTGACACGTGAAAAAGTCTATAATCTTACATAGGCTCAAGCTGCTCGTGTTGACATCCAAATGTTTGGTGGAAAAGAGCTTGACTGCCTTCCATGAAAGGTGTAGTTTTCTGATTTAGTCTCTTTAGCCCAGAAAAAAAAATGACCTCAAGCTCTTTCTCAAGGTATTGTATTTTATTCGCCTGTCACAAGTGCAGCAGATGAATTGTGGGTGAATTGACTTTCAACTCCCTAACCAAATCTCCACACAATACCTTGTTTATTTTCATCATGTTCTCATACTACCAGCTGAGCCTGTTCCAAAAGGCACCTCAACTCAGGGCTCAGCATGGTGGAAATCCTCCCTGGCTTTTACAACTACTTGGTCATTAACTCAGTAGCCTCCTTAGAAGCTCCTCACAGTGATCCCTCACCGTTCTCCTGGAGAATCAGCCACCCCTGCAGACAGGGAGCATCTGACTGGTCTGTGGAAGTGAAAAAGCCCTCCCCATCCCACACCACCACTGTGCTGCCCCATTTCGACATTATTCAACTTTAAACTCCTCCCAGACAGCAGCACAAAACTCCAAACAGGAGCTAAAGCAAAAGTTTATTTTTTGTATCCTTCTGGTTCTGTACTTGAGGGAAAGCATTCCAGCATCAAGACAAAAAACATCCCCCACGGGTTTTCCCCCAAACACCACAGTGAAAACTCTGTGAGCTTTGAGTCATGGTTTCAGACTTACTGTGTCATCAGAGATTGGGAGAAACAGAGGCAGAACTCACCACTGAGCACTGCAGGGCATGGTAAATCTGCTGGAAACTGGGTCTCTCTGAGCAGAGACCCACAAAATCAGCTCTGCCTCCCAACATTGTAGATGTGTTACCAATGTGAAAGTAGCTAATCTCTCCAGGATTATGACAAACACAGATTTCAAACTGACCCTTGCAACGCGTCAGCACTTAAGTTTGTGCCTGAGCCATATCAGCACATAAGACAGGAAATAATACATGAAAGATAAAAAGCTTATTCTGCAGTGCAGGGAGAGGTCATCTGTCCATGCTCCAGACTAGGTTCCTCTGAATCCAAGTTTTGGGGCTGGGGAAGCTGGTAGTTCACTGCTGCATTTGTGGACTCAGAATGTGGGATGTGTATCTGTGTCAGCAGGTGTTACCATACTTCAGAGACAAATGAAAACTTGGGGGAAACAGTGGAAGAGGGAGATTTGTTTCTGCTTCATGCAGATACACAGAAGTTGACTGAGGGAACTGATAGGGGGGTAAATGCACCTCTTCTGATCCTGGGTTTGGACATGAGTAAGGTAATTTTAAGAAATTGGAAAACTGCAGAGCTAGAAGAGATTGCTACAGAGTCACAGCAGGGCTAATGCCTGAAAGGACCAGGGCCTTAGGATTAGCTCTGAGCATTTCATGGTCACTTAACTGTGGCTAACCCCAGTTTTGATTTACTTTATGGTAAGGGGAAAAAAAAAAAAGGTGTGGGGGAAGGAGAGTTTGCTGCAGAGCTGTTAAAAAACAGGGCTAGCCTGAAGGATGAGGCTGGCAAAACCCTACTGCTTATATTTAGTATTAGCACAAGCACAACTGGGCATTGCTGGACCCAACCAACCTCAGAGCTGCAAGGGCTGGATGTTTATATGTGCTCTGGGACCTGTTTCTTGCAGAGCTCCTGGTCCGAGAAAGCAAATATTTACACACAAGTGTCCCCCTGCTTCGCTCCACGTCCCCCAGCCCAGCACTGCAGGTCTGGGCTCTGACCCAGCTGGGCACCCACGGAGCCCCATCCCCTGCCCCAGCCAGGCCCAGGCAGGGCCCCGGAGCCAAGCTGCTCCAGATCCCAGGTCTTTTGTCAGCCCTCCCAGAGAACAAGAGCAAACACAACCTGCACAGAGGAGATAAACACGCAGAGGTGAAGTCAACAGTTTGTGTCTGTTGATACAAACCCAAGCAGACAGAACCCTCTGCCACAACATAAACAGGAGCCCTGCCCTGCCTTTTAACTTCACTTTCTACAGGAGACTGGGCTTCTTTTCAGCTCAGAGGCATGAGGGGAAGTATGAGCTATGTAGCTGAGTGCAAAATATTAAACTCACTAAGATATTTTTCTTCTTGGCATAAGGTTTCCCAGAACCCATTTTCCAGCAGATCTCAGCTTGATGGTCAGCTGTTTTGCATACACACACACACACGCCAGTTTTGCAACTTCCCAACCATAAATGCAAGATAGGCAGAAGGCTGGCAAGCTGGTGATTGCTCTGGCTAGATGGCAACTGGGAAGAGAACAAAAAATCCTGGTCCAGCAAGGTTAATTCCTTGTTTGTTCAGTTCAACTTGATAAAGACCATGGCAGCATTTGGCTGCTTCTAGAGAGGGCAGAAGTGCGTGAATATCTGATTAGCTGAGTATTATCCCTCCAGACCTGGACCTCAGCAGCTCTCTAGGTTTGGTATTTCTGCATATTCACTTCAGAGTGGGACCCTCCCAGGAATGGGGGAATCCAGCAGTCGCTGCAAACACTGACTCCCTGCAAATCACAAAGTAGAAAGAAGTGTATAGTGATTGTTCTTCCCATGATTCAGAGTAAATAAAAATCTAGGAAGATAATCAGGAAGGGAACATCTAAATGCTGTCTGTCTTATGCAGGACAAGAACACTTGCTTGGAAGCAATCAGAAGATGCTTGATAACATGTTTGCAGCTATGTCACCGGCGACCTATCAGTCTCCTTACACGTAAAGATGGATGTCAAGGCTGAGCCATTGTGCATTCTTGAGATACAAAGGAGAATACTTTGAAAAGTAGTCCCAGAGCACTCCAGTCATCACCATGAGATGAAGTACAATAAGACATGTGAAAAGCTGTGGCAGTTGTTTTATGTCTCATATGTGTCTTTGTGAATAGCAGCTTCAGTAATTTATCTTCCTGGTTGAAAAGCTTTTTGTAGCCTTAATACACAGAGTGGTTAACCCTTCTACTCCTCAGCTCAAGAATCTGTACAAGTCACTGAAGACAAATAGCAACATCCTTGGCTTCATCTCCAGTGTCCTTTTCTACATCTACACACTAACATCCCTTATTTTCCAGGCGTGTAGGCTGGCTGCAGCCCTGAAGCACAGAAGATACTTCAGGATACTTCTTTCAGGGTATCGACACATGACTTTCTCTACCCTTCTGCCACCTACCTCTCCCTCAATAGCTTTTGTTTCGTTCCTTTGGTGCTCCATCCTCCCCTTCCTGAGGAATCCATCTTTTCCCTTTGCTGCCTGTACATACCCTACCACCCAATCCTTCCTGCAAACATTTTGCAAGGGATCAATTCTCTACAGATCAATTCAACACAATTCCCAGTTTTTTGGGTGAAATACAGGTTTTTCAGAATGACTTCTACAAATCATATCAAGATACAAAGAAACCCCAGTTGTACCCAACAGCAACTCACACTTTTCAGCTGGTAGGATCTCAACAGAAGCACTTGCAGTGGTTTCACATGTGTGTGCACATGCATAAAATGCAGGAGATGATTAACAGAACAGCATCACACAGAACAAGAACAAAGAGGATAATTCCTTGTAATAATATCAGTAGAACAAGAATTTTTAGCGCCATATGCTGTAAACAAAACAAAACAAAAACCCCCTATCCTTCCCTTGTAAAGGGCACTACCTCCTGCCTAATTGCCTCTCTCCACCCTCAGCCTGCACTGGCCTGTGCCCACCTCTGTGGGGTTGAGAGAGTCAACAAAACCCTCAAAGAGAGCCGGTGCAGGAACACAAGATGCACCGAGACCCTCTAAGGTGTTCACGTGTCTGTCTGCAGGAGAAAGCGATGCTGCCTCTGTTGCATCCTGCTGCCACCGCATGTCACTGTTAAGACAGAATGGCAATCAGCGACAGGGATTTTTAGGGGAGGCTCTAAACTTCTTGTGGAGATGGACCCCACAGTCCTCAAGAGCTGCCCCCACTTGTCAGCCAGCCCCACTCTTCTGACGCAAGTGCACAAGTTGGGGCCTCAGCAGCATTTGGGCCAAGATGAAAGCAGCAACAGAAGGAAAACACATGCTTGGAAGAGGGAAAAGGTGGGAAAATAGATATGAGAAAAAGGATACCACAGGGAAGGACAAGGAGCAATGACTAAAGATCACTCGCAAGCAGAGCTAAGCTAGGTCATTGCCTCTGCCAGTGTCCATCAGCAATGAGGTCATTATGAATTTCACAGCAATACAACCATATCTATTTTAACACTAAAAAAAAAAACCCAAAAACCTTCAGTGTGCCCAAAATTAATAGCAGTTAAATAGGGACCAGTTCTTGCCAGACACTTTGCTGGTGTGGTGGCAGCCCATCAGAAGCGCAGCTCTCAGCAGCACTGCGACAGCACAGGCTAAAAAAGCCATTTTCAGAACCCCCCTCCCCTCTGCTCCTGCCCCTGCAGCCACGGGAGACCCTTTGCTCCAGTGCAGGTTCTGGAGCATCTTGTGCTTGGCCTTGTGCACTGGCCTCGTTTCTGGTTATGAGATCTGGGAGACTCATTTGAGATTAAACAAAGGACTAAAGATTAGGTGTTCTGTAATTTAGTACTTCCTTCGCCTGCTTTCTGTTTAGCAGCTTTTGGCAGAGGAAAGGAACAGCAGCAGCCAAGATGGGCTCTCTGTGAATCCACATAAGCTAACCAGAAACAAGAGCATATACTTGACTCTAGTTAGCAAGAGAACTTTCATCCAGGGTCCCTTTCCAAACACTACACTTGCATTCATTTTGCCATCAAGCCATGTGGTTGTTTAACTAGACTCATGGAAAACACATTAAAAAATAAACCATAGAGCAGATCCAGATGTTTTGAAATGCTAAACTTAGTGCCTCACACTCTTCCCTCCTCATCCAGCTTAAAAAAATTCCTGAAAAACTCAAAAGCATTCCTGAGCTGGTTTGTCATGAGCCATTACTTCATACTAAAAAGTATACTCTAGCACAGACTTAAATAATCAATCTTTTAGCCAGAAACACAATTACCAAAAACACTTTGAAGGTTTGGATCAACTTCATCAAAGGATAAAAATTCTTTGCTCTCTCTCCTAATTTAACTAAGATTCTTGTTTCCAATAAAAATTGCTTTCCTCATCGAAAATATACACAGAGAAGCAGGATGATGTCCCTGAGTTCCAGTCTCAAGATGATGCAGCAGGCAAGGAAGACTCGGAGGGAAGGCACTTCACACATGATTTTCAAGCTGTTACGCACAAAGCAGGAGAAATCAGGCTCAGCAGCACTGCCCTGCTATAACACCCTCAAAATGGGAAGGAAGAAAACAAATTTTTGCTAGTTCTACTTAGTTCTGAAGTGAGCTGCCATTTGCACGTTACTCCTTTGTCCCACTCCTACGTTTTATTTCCAATGCAAAGATTTTTAACCTGATCTCGTTCCCTTGAGCTGGCCAGGAACCTCCTCAATTCCCTCCCCATGCCACATGTCAGACTCTTAATTTAAATAGCTGCCAGACCAGAATCAGTTACATCATTTTCCCCCCCTTCTTTTCCAGGTATTCTTCTAATGGTTCCTAAGCTCTCTCCCAGAATATTTCCTACAGCTTTCAGGCAGTTTGAGAAACAATGGAGATCACAATCTATTTTTTATAATCCTAGATGTGGTAATTGAAGCCTTACACCCCTGAAAAGCAGTTGAGGGTTGTTCACTGGATGAATGTCAAGTGCATGAATATATCCAGCCTTACATTCAGCCATGGAAAGCTTTACTGGGAAAGATATTAAGTCTAGGTCACCAGGATGAGATGACTGAGGTGATGGCCACCCTCTGTGTCCCTCAGGCCCAGTTTTCAGGTTTATTTATGCACAAATACCAAGAATGAATGAGTCAACATGTCCAGGTGCTTTTGAGAATGCCCTTAAGGTACTCATCACCAGCTATAAGCACTTCACTACCTCTGAAGCCTTGATCCACAAGCTCTCCTTTACACATGGAGCACAGAAACCCCATAAGCCACCCAAACTCCCTAAAAAATGAGGTGTTTTTAGTCAGTGGAATGGTCTTTGCTTCAAAATCATCCACTGAGATACATAAAAAGGCAGGGGAAAATTATATTTTTCCTAATAAAGCTTGCATCAGAATTATCATGAGAGTATTCCAGTATCAAAACTCTGGTCACATCTGTGCTCCTCTCTGCACCTCCTCTCCCTCTTTCCCCCAACCCACTGGTGGTGTCACTTTATCCAGACCAGTTTGTGGTCAGCGTAAATCTTACATGCATCAGTGAAGATTTCCCCAATGGGTTTTTAGTTAAAAACAAAGGATCTGGGCCTTTGAGACTTATCTTAACTACACGTTGCAGATCAGCTTTAAAATCAGCTCCAAAACATTTGGAAACTGTTACAGTCCGCTGGCTCTGTAATTATAAAAAGCTGAAATTACTTTGAAGCTCCATTTAGAGAAGACTAATGCTGCAATTACTCAACAGAGCCCTTTGCAGCCTGATTATCAATGAGGGTTGCATGTTCCCATCCGTGCACAACCTGAGCCACAGAAGGGCAGGACACCACGAGCCACGTACCCCCAGGCATCTCCTCTTAATGTGCACCCCCCATAAAACAACCTGCTATCAACTAAGAAAATAATATATTGCGTGCTGGTGTAATTGTAATTTACAGTTTCCTTGTAAAGCAGCGCATGCAAGAGGGCACTGTGAAAAGCTGGAATGTTTTCCAGAAGAGGCCAGCAAACCGCGGCTCAGCTGTATGGGAGTGATTAGCACCTGCCTGCCGGTACAAAGCAGCAAAGTCCGCAAACCATGAGATCAGCTTTTGGCCGAATGGAGAGACTGAAAGGCCTTAAGTTTTCCTGGGCAATAAATCCAGTGATTACTGAGATTATATTAACTCACATTAACTCCCAACATGAGGTTTTTTTGTAGCAGCACAAACAGCCCTACTCAGATCTTGCCCAGTTGGGCACAAGGCTGAAAGGTATTGCTTCCTGTGGGCAGGAGAGAGGAGTCACACAGGAAAACCTGACCCTATGACCTCTACTCTACTCACATGAGTAGACCCTAAGCCTGATTAATCTGCTCAGCAATCAAAAACTCTCGAATTTTACAAGTGTTTGTGATGAAAAAACTTCTTTCATTAAAAATCACAGCTTTTCTCTCCAAATGTTTTTCTTTAAATATACACACACACAAAAGTAAATCCATTCTGCCAGCAGAGAACAACTTTTCAGCAATTTACTGACAAGCAAATAGTTTTGCCAGACACTCAAGCAAAATGAAAATACAGTTAAAAGTAATTCCTATGTAAAAGCAGCAGTTTGTTTTTTTTGGAGGGCTGGGTTGGCTCAGCTTGGGTTTGAGTTGTGTTTTGCTTGGTTTTTTCTTTGTTTGTTTTGTTTATTTGTTGTTGGTTTTTTTACTCTGCTGGACTCATTTTAGTTACAAAGTTAACTATGAGAGTAAAGACTGCAGAATTAAGGTCCTTGAGTTATTTGGTCGCTTTCAGCAAAACACCCTACAATCAAGGGGACTGTTCTTCCCCCAGGAGGAAGATGCCATGCAAGGGTCACCTTGAGCCCTGGTGCACCCAGCTGACATGCAGCAAGAGCATTCACAAGGAAATCTGCTAGGCCATCATGTTATTTATCTTCCAATTCATATATGCTGTACGTTAGAAAAAAATTTAAAAATAGAAGAGTTGCTGCTGTGGTAAGAGTGCTGGTTAGATGCAGACAGGGCTATAAAACCACACAGAACCATCATTCTCCTCCCACAAATACACACAGGCTAGTGAGGAAGAGGAAGGCAACCTCCCACCCAGTCACTTCTTGCAAGTTTGGTTCCAATTCTTCTTACGGACATGCAGCCTTTTTTCATCGATGGGGCTGTGAGGGCATGGCAAGAAGGCCCTAAATTCTTGTCTGTTTCTTAATATTGACTGTCTTGGAGAGCAGAAAACGTTGTTCCTCTGCCTGTCAGTGCCAGGGAGACGATGAGCTTTGCAGGAAAAAGAGCGGCGGCAGGATAACAAACCATCTCCATCCCCCAGCACCTGCAGGGAGCTGCGGGAACACCTGGCATCAGCCGCGGCGCTGCTCGGGGGCTGCTGATGTCCTCTGCACGACTGAGCCCTTCCCAGCAGCAGCTGTGTGACTGCAGCACACCTGGGCTTCAGCACCCAACCCAAACAGAGAACACTTCTACCAGCACGCTGCGGCCCCAGCACCGCTGCAAACCTCCCTGAAACAACACCCCTGAACTACTCCAGCTCCCAGGAGGGCTCGGGCAGACAGGGCGTTGCCACACGTCTTCAACCAGACACCACTTGGGAGAGAATAAAAGGCAGTACTTTCTCCTTGGGTAATACTGACACTTTCACTTAATTAAAGGCCTTTAATAGGCATCTCCCTCCCTCACACCTCCCTGTTAGCCGACAGCTCATTCAGAGCAGGAAGATTAACAACATTTTTGCTACTTTGATGTTACCCAGAACAAATTAAAAATTAAACGAATCTAGTTAGTCACTTCTCAAGTACAATGCCTTTTGTGTTACATTACTAGTTGGTATTTTTTTCTTGTAGCCTGACACCCAAACTAGAAAGCAATTGGATACCTATGTGTTTACGGCATTCAGATCGTCTGCATTAGTGTAAACCTGTCTTGAAGCTTTGACTCAAAGACGTGAAGCCACAGGTATATGAGGAGGGGGAATAATGTCATTGTTATGCAAAATTATCGAGATCACTGGTTTATAGCTCTGGGTACCTCAGGGGCTCGTTTCAATGCCATGTCCTGTTTGGTAACTCGACTTTGAACCAGAACTGATACAGCACCACGGCAAACACAAAATCAGCCTAAATATCCCTGAGGATAGAGATCCCACATCCCCTCTGGGCCCCAGCTCCGGTGCTGGACCCCTCATGGGGAAAAATAATAAACAAAACAACAGCAGTTCTCATATTGTAAGGTCAGCGAGGGAATTTGACTTTTTTTTAATCAATCTTTTATCAAACGTGCAGTCTGAAGCAGCAGTGGTGTGATTGCATTTCTGCCTGATCAGACCCCCGACCTCTGCTGAGCAGGGCTGCCAAGAACACGTGCAAGAGGGGAAGAGAAACCCTTTCAGGAGCATCTTTGCTTGCTGCCCATTTGGTTGCTGAGGGGTAGGTTGTTCCTCTCCCTTCCCATGGAAGCAAGCTGTTGTTTCACTCCTCCGATAAAGCTGTTGGTTTGGTGTGGTAAACTCAGCACTGAGATGCAGAGTTCAGCGGTTCACAGAGGGAGCTGTGAAGCAGCCCAGAGACAGCTCCTGCAGAAGTGACTGCTCAGCCCATGTCTATTAAAAACCTTCCCCAGAGCTGCCCCCCCTCCACGCGGGTTTTTAGGTGCTGCTTTCCTCCCCTGACAGAAGTGCGGCTTGTAAACTGGGAACTGCAGCTACTCCTGTTAACAGGCTTCTTACCATAAGCTGAGCCACACTCTTCCTCTCCGAATATTTCGGCTGTTCTTAGCACTGAGGAGAATTGGCTCCTTCCCTTTTTCTTCCTGTGTTGACCAGAAAAATGAAGTACCAGGGTGAAGTACCTCCCCAGCAGCAGAACCGCCACACCACCAGGCACCAAACCCCCAGTTTAAGCCGAGTTTTTTTAGAGAACCCAGACTTATGGGCTCGACAGGCACTCGTGTGCCCATGTCTGCCTCTCTCTGCCCATCTCCGAGCTCTCAGACAGGATGCCCAAGCATATCAGACATCAAACCCAGGTCCAACAGCCCCCTCAACCCTGCAGCCTCCCATGGTTTTCCTTATCTCTCTGGAGGGCAGATGCCACTCACCAGGGCCACGAAACTGTACCTCTATCACATCTTCTCATCTCTATACAATAAAGTCACAATCCCTCCCTCCCAAAGGCAACCACGAGAGTACAGTAATGCTCGAAAATGAAAAAGCCTATAAAAGGTACAATAATTAAAATTCCATTTTAATTCCTCTGCACAGGGGAAAGAGACAAGGTCTCCAGCACATGTTCTCCCACCGCCACAACAGTTCATGCATTGTGTTATAAAATTTTTCAGTGCCATTTATTTTTATTTGGCCTGTGAAATACTTTGGGGAAGGCCTCCTTGTAAATGGCCCATAAAGTTTGACAGGAACTAAACCTCCTACTGTTTTTGTGACTGATATAAAAGAGAACCAGCTCAGTTGGCACCCTTAATGCATGTTTTATGGGAAAAGGAAGACTGTCCCCTGTACAAGCAGTCAGTTCCCGAGCAGGCCGAGTTCAGGCCTGTAAGCATCTTTTGTGGCCTTTTACGAGGTAAGGCCTTCCCTATAAAGTTCGGGCCTCGCCACAAACCCACTTCCCTCTGGGCTCATCCATTAATAAGCACTTTCATTAAAATTCCACCTTTCTTAGAGCAACAGCCGAGCTAATTTAACAGGAAATTGACTTTCCCCGGCACCCGCGCGCTCTGACTGCAGTGACACCGGCCAGCGCTGCCCAGAGACATCCTGCCATTAGCGTTTCTCCTTCGCGCATCGATTCGCGAAAGCCACAGAGCTCCTCGCGCGGTTTGGGGGGAGAGGAAACGGGGCAGTCACTCAGAGGAGGCAGCTGCTTTCAGACAAACTCTCGCAATTGATCCCGTGCATCCTCAGCGACCGCCGGCCTCAGGAAAGCACGGGAGCAGCGATGAGACTCAAGGACTGGGTGCAAACAGCCGTGGGTTATGGGTCCAGTCAGGCACACGGAAGATGCACAGCAGGAGGAGATCTGCTTAAGGGAGATTAAGTGCAGTACAGGGTCAGGCAGGCTGTGGGCAGACATCTGGCTCTCAGTCCGTGGCACACAGTCGTCACCCTCCTCCTGAGGTGTTACTATCAGTCCTCTAGAGATAAAGAAAAACTCCGACTTCCTGAGACAGGCTACATTCCAGAAAATAAATTTCATCATCATGCCAATACTTTCTGAGCAGAGTTCATTAAATACATTATATGTATCCTGTATATTGGCAAATTTAAAAGAATTAAGAACTTTTTTGGCTTTATTGTAAAAATCCATTTCATTCTCTTTTGGCTTCCAAGACAAGCTTTCAGGTGGAAGGCTGTACATAACACCACTGTATTTAGAAATGAGAAATCAGAAATGACACTGACTCCATCTGTCCATAAAAAAAAAACACAGCATAAAACATTCTATATGAATTTATTTTGCATTCTAGTGAGGTATCTCTCTGCATTTCACAAGAAAGTGTCCAGGGAAAGTGACAGGTTTATTTTTAGCCTTTCTCTAATCTTTGCAGAGTATGGCAGCAGATTGCAACCCATCATGAGTGTCCCAAACTAGGCTGAGATATGCTGCTGAAAAAGAATGGGTTTAGATTGACTGTCATACTGCAAAGATATGGAGATGTTCTTAACAACCAGCCCCACTCCAGCTATAAGAAATTTGATCATATGCATTTCATTCTCAGTGTCACATATAAGTGGGAGATACATTTGTCACTGGATAATACATTCAGAATTAACAAGAAGAACTTGTCAGGTTTTGGCTGCAACCACTGAAGCTAAAGCCTAGAGCGAAATAAACTGTCAGATCAGAGCTTTGTTAAAAGGATTAAACCCATTCTTAAGGGTGGAGCTGTGGAAAAGCTTTTAAGCTTTATACTTACACCTGAAAGGTTTTAAACCAGGTTTCTAGAAAAGACTGACACAAACCAAATATTCTAAAAAACAACAGCTAATCTGACCCCAGAAGCGGGACCATCTCCAGGATCAGCTGTGTTGTGAGCCATGCACAGAGCAAACGCTGCTGAGAAGCCCTGGACCCGTCAGGCCGTCACTAATTATTGGCCACATTTTTTGGCATCTGCTCAAGTTGCTGTAGAATCAGTAACTGTTTTGTGGGTTAGTCTCATTACAGACCTACTACAGTAATTGATTTGCACAGTGGCCATGTGGTAACTCATAAAACTTTTCACAGGAGCCCCAGTTCTGCAAATATTTCCTCCTGCACTTACGGGGAACAAAGCACCCTCTGGAAGCCAGTGAGTTCAGCCACACTCCCAGGCTGCACGGAAGCACTGGGAGGGTCAGACCATTGCAGTGCAGCCTTTATGTGAGAAAAAAAGTCTTTTCCTACATTCAATTAGTTGCAAAATTGCACCACATGATATACCCTTGCAAATGAAGGAGGTGTTACCATCCCACTGCCGCGGCAGCTGGGGAGGCAGGGCTGTGACTCAGAGGTGCAGGGAGCTGCTCAAGGTCACACAGTAGCTCAGTCGTAAATAGCACCCAGGTGCCCAGCCCTGAGCTTCGTCACACTGCTTCTGCAGTATTTTGGGAGCATAACTTCAGCTGCAAACAGGTTTTGAACCCACTCAGACTTTGGCTTGGCCTGTCCTGCATCTGCTTCAGGACAGCAAACAGCACGGTCTCTGCAGCGGGGAAGCTGATGGACACCAAAGCAGCTCATGCTCCAGGAGGGCTGCTGCTGCACTGTCAGGGTCGCCCCTACACAGGTCCAAAAAAAGTACATCCAGAGGGTCATCTGGAAGCAAGTGGAAAGTGGAATCTGCAAGTCAAAACATCCCTCTACTGCTCTAACAAAAATATCTCCTACCAAGGAGGCCACAACTCCAGCTGTCAGATGAAAGGCTCCACTACTACACATAGCCTGTGGGCAAAATCTTCCCAGCACCCAAGTAACCTATGAAGCTTCTGCACCCATGATCAGCCACTGGCCGAGGCCAGCCTGGATGGGACCAGCTTCCAGCACCTGGTCTAGAGGAAGGTGTCCCTGCCCATGGCAGGAGGATTGGAACTCTGTCATCTTTAGTGTCCCTTCCAACCCAAATCATCCTGTGTTCAATAAAATACAAAGTTGGGTCCTTCAAATGCCTTACAGACACTGAGCTGAGGGTGACCTTTTCCTCACCTATTTCGTCTCAAGGCAAGATTATTGGGCTCTGCAGCTGTGGGAGCTTGTGGGAGTTGAACTTCACAGGACGGGACCCCAAGAAAGAGAGGGGCACCAGCTGCAGACCCTCTGGCTTTGTAGAGTCTACAATCCAAGGACAAAGAGCTGGAATGAGCCTGCATCACGCAAATCAGATGTTTTGCCAAAAGTGCCACAAAATCAATGCTGATAAGATTAAAGTTTAGTAGTTCTGAGAGACATCAGGTAGACCTTTGACGCTGCAATGGGATCACGAGAGCTGGAGTCTAATTTCGTTTCACAATTGGTACAGTCATCTAGGAACGTGAGCAAGTGTCTTAAATTCTCTGTGTCTCTCTGCCACGTGATAGGATACATCTCTATTGACTGCATCTGTGCAGGTTACCCAGTCATCAGAGCACAGCCTGGTGCTCAGCAGTGCAGCCCCCACCACAGCTGCAAACCCACAGCCGATAGCCTTCGACAGCCAGCTCATGTTTAATGCTGACCTCTGTGTGGTGTGGACATTATTAAATCATTTTAAGGAATATGTTCAGGAATTTTAAAGCAGGGAATTCTTGCTTCACATCTGAAGCCGGTTCTGGTTCAAAAAGCCTCATTTGCCCCACCTGGGAGGAAAAGCATCACAGCTTTTCTAGTGATCAAACCAAGCTCTGTAACCTCCCAACACCTTTAATCATTATGTACCACAACTGTGCAGCACCACTCCCTGTGTGAAACTCTGCTCTTACCCCTCCTGCTTTTCACACCAGCCTGCTTTAGGGCTGGGTTGTTTCATTGTTTTTTTTAATATTTGAACTCAATTGTGGTAAGCATTGTACACTCACTGGAATACCAATATACCCCTGGCCACCATTCCTGCCAGGTAATTAGGTTTGTTGCTTTCAAAAAAAAAAAAAAAGCAAATAAAGTAAAAAAGTGTAATTATGGTTTAGAGAGCACTGGTCTCAATTTTTCTCTTCTCAAAAGTCCTCTAGGGAGACAAAGAATGAGCGCCACTTATTGATTTCATCCTCCTAACACTCACACACAAGTCTTGCTGGAAAACACGATCCCTTGCTAGAAATCACCGCTCTCCTCAGCTCCCCCAGGGAAACAGGGAGAGGGAAACACAACTGAAGGCACTTGAGCTGAAAAGGGAAAAAAATAGAGAAGAGAAAAAAAAAAAAAAAGAAAAAGAGGGCAACAGTTTCAGCTTTCATTATAAGCACTGTTATATCAACAATGGCTGGGGAACAAAGGAAGCCATTTCCACTAGTTCCTGCTTCAATTAGTTATTTGAACTAGTGAAGATTGTGCCACTTTATCTCCCCCTTGTAACATAATCATTGTATTTTACATCTCATGAGAAAAAAGGCCTGCCAGAGGACGTTATCTGGCTCTGGGTCATACATCACAGCAGATAACATCGTTATTCATGTCAAAAGGGATGATCAAGGTCTTCCTGTTTTATCAGCGATTAGCCAGGAAAGAAAAGCTGCTGCTGCTGCTGGCCGGGAGCCAGGAGCTGTGCAAATCACAGGAACGGTCCTTCCAAACCATCACAATCCCGGCTGGAGGGAAGGCGCTGAGCAGCGGTGGGAGATCTCGGCGCAGGGAGGGTCTGATCCTGCTCCCACCCACGACACCGGTGCTCTGGCACCGCCACCAGCCCCCTCTCTGGAGCAAGGCGGAGGGAAGCTGGCAGCCAAGCCAGGCTTTTAGCAACTTTGGGTAGTCTGGGAGGCACCCAAGTCCCTTGGGAAGGAGCCAGGCTGTCCTCTCACCCCCACATACCCTCACCTTGGCTGTTGCCATCTGCGCTTCCCCCCATCTGCTGCTTGCACCATTCCTGCTCATCCTGCCCGCAGACGGCTCTGCGGTAGAGCTGGGGCAGAGCTCAGCCTCTGGCTCTGCCACTCGCTAAATTATTCCACTTCCCAGGCACTTTCCCTTGAGCTCAGGGCTCTTCACTCCTGAATACTTAGCATATTTCCATTTTCAGCATCTCGAGCAGTTTACCTACTATCTGAGAGCAACAGTAAAACCTACACACCTTATCTCAGCTACAAGCCCAAAGGGAGTGAGAATTCAGTGCCTTGTGCTTCCAACACTAACAAAGAGAAGAAAACCACTGCCGTTTGAAAAATACACCATGTTGAACTACAGAGGTAAATTCCATGGTGGCCTCCTGGAGCAACTGAGCTTTATGTGCCTGATGCAGGGTTCATTGAACCAAGAAAGTGTTTCCACTCACTTGCTGAGCTCCAGCGCTGTATCCTTTGGCAGTAACACAGCATCATGGAAATACAGTGCCCCAAATCACCAGGCAAGATTCACCTGAGCAGGGCTTTACTGCTTTCTCCTACCCAACTGGAAATAGAGAAGTCCATTCACCATCAGTACTGGCATAAAGCATGTAGAAGATCCCGTGCATGAGCTGGGTAATTCTTTTAAGAGCAAAGCTGTACAAGTTCTCAGTGTTGCTAAAATGCCAAAAAAAACACAAAAACATTGGTGTGATTAACAAGCACATAAGGGATACACAAGCTCCTGCTGTGGGGAAAGAAAAACGTCCTTTGAGTGCACACTTGGGATAGATGCATTTTGTAGGATTTAAAAATCTTCCCAGATCTATCATAGGCCAGAGATGAGGAAAAACAGACAGAACTGCTATATCAAAACACTCCAATAGTTATTCCAACAAGTTACCCCAGCTCAGAGCCCAACGTGCAATTGTGCCGTTGCAGCAGCCAGCCTGAAACTGGGAGAGTGTTAATAGCAAAAATAAAGTGTGAACCAAAAGCTATTAAACCTTACCACACGTTAAAAATAATAACAAAAGAAACCTGAGACCAAGTGCCATTTCCCTTCAAAAGGAGATAAAATTAAAAATGACTCAGCAACTATGAGTCAGGACAGGAAACTTGTCCCAGAGCCAGCGATTGTAGCTCCAGTGGAAGTGGGCACAAGGGCTCTGAATTGCTGTCGCTGGCATGTTCATCACCGCCGGCGCTGCCAAACACAACGCGTGACCTGTCTGCAGAGCTGCCGAGGACGAGCTCACCACAGAGAGCTCCACAGAGTCAGATGTTCCTCCAGATGAGTTATGAAAAGGAAACATAACTGCTCAAACAGACCACAGAAATAAGCCCGGTTAAGCCAGCACAGCTGGGGCACTCTCAGGTCACACAGTTAAACAGAAAAACAGCAAGTTTGGGGCACAGGTTTTTCTAGAAGGGGCTGTGCTGGAAGGCCGGGAGCAGAACTTTCCTCCTGCCCACCCGCAATGCTGAGATGATGACGTACAGCAACTGTGCCCCAAAGGGTAACCTGAGCCCTGT
This sequence comes from Gymnorhina tibicen, assembly GCA_013399875.1. Classification (NCBI taxonomy): domain Eukaryota; kingdom Metazoa; phylum Chordata; class Aves; order Passeriformes; family Artamidae; genus Gymnorhina; species Gymnorhina tibicen. The sequence continues at coordinate 1,412,335 of VXAZ01007126.1, read as the reverse complement.
CATCCTCCTGAGTCTGGGCACAAAAGGACTTGGACTGTGGGGCATCTTGTCTGACTCTGACTTGTCTGAGACAGCCGAGTCATCCCAGCTCTTACAGCAGAGCCGTGGCTTGGGATTGCCACAAAAAATCATGAAAGCAGAGCTGGAAGCAGCACCCTGGCACCCACTAGAGCTTGAGGTACTCCAGTGCCCCTCCTCCTCCCCACAGCACCATGAGCAGCAGATCCTTGCTGCCTCTGCATCTTAGGGATGCCCTTTACTGCCTTGCCATGCCCAGGGCCAGGGGGAATCTCCACTGCAGTTTGGCTCAAACTCAGCTGATGCCCCAGCTGCTCATGAGGCAAATCATGGGGAGCTGAGCTGTACAGAGGGAAGTCACCTCCGCTGTCACCATCAAGACTAAGGCAAGCTGACAACTGGGCTTCCACCCACAGACATCCTGGGCAAAAATACTCAGTCCTCATGATCTCCAGGTACTAGAAATCATGGGATCCAAACTGGGAAAGGCTGGCAAATAAATCCATGAGTGGTTAGCAAACCCTGTACTGTTCTTTTGGAGCAAGAGCCAGGAGATCACTATCTAGGTAGAAGAATTCATAAAGTTTTACTACAGAGATCATATAAGCCCTGAAACCCTTAATAAAGCAATTGTAATTACAGAGGATTATTATTTTTTAAATCAAATGTTTCAAGTACCAGGTATATAAAAACACAGTTGCACAAGCTGCCAAAAAGGAATCAAGCAAAATATGTACTCTCCCAGTAATTAACATTTATTAGGGGTAATTTGCATGCAATCCCTCATCAGATGTAGAAATGCCAACCCTGAACAACTGCCCAGTTTGTCCTTTGGGCATACTAGCCTTGCTCATATCCTGTCAAACCTCACAGACCTCAAAAGACCAGCAGAAAGAGCTGGTACTTGCTGCCACAGGAGGATCCTTATCAAGCCTGTAGCGAACTCCTCACGGAGCACAGCAGCAGAAGCTACAAAGCAAACCCCATATCTGAGCTCTATTAATTAGCTGATACATCTTGAGTGTATTCTAATCTTTTCCTCTTCAAAGGTGGTCCAGACCATCCCTCTGGTAGAGTCCTCGCAGGAAGCAAAGCCTCCCTTGCAGGATTTTCCCACCACCCCCGGAGCGGTTTTCCCACAGCCTCAGCCCTGCACATCCCATCAGGAGCACCCCCGCCCCCGGAGCCCCAGCCCTGCAGAGGGGCCCCACAGCCCCCAGCTAATGGGATCAGCGTGGCTGCCGGGGGAGCTCCAGGAGCTGAGCCAGGAGCGCTGTGCTGGATGCAACCTGGCAGGGCCAGCCCGAGTACAAACCAGTCCTGATCCGAGCTGGGAGGGTCTGTCACAGATAACTGCTTCTACACCCACCCCAGGAAAGCTTTCTGTAATGGATATTAAAATACCAGGGAGATGAAATCCATCTGCAAGTGTTTCTCGTGGAAGCACTGTGCACTCCAGAAACCGTATGCACTGCTCCAAGCCAAAAGTGTTCTTTTGCATGGGCTGTACCACATGGATATTTTTATTACTACACTTCATAAAATATTTCTGAAGTTTCCTGGAAGATACTGTTTCACATGCCACCAACAAACACAAAGATTGCTCCAAGCAACTCCTGACACATATGCAGAGAAGAAAAACAAATAATCACCTAGAGCTTTTTCATAAACCATATCTCTTATGCACTGCAGAGATAAGAGCCATGAATTGTGATGGATGGGGCCGTCACTGGAGCCCCACTCATGCAGAGCTTTCCCCGAAAGCCCACACTCACTCCATCAGGGGTTTTCCTGGATCTCACCAAGAGTGTAGGACAGTTTCCCACACAAGTTTCCAGATGCACCCTGCCAGCATGGTCCCCTCTGGTACCACATGGTCACTCTGTGACTGCTGCAGCCCAAGGGGAACCAGAAGGGAGTTCTTGGGTGGAAGCAGCAAACCCCAGTGTGCTGGGTCAAAGCCCTCACCAGCAATCCTCCCCCTCTCCTCCCCCCTGATTTTCACTTCTAGTCCTGCAACAGTTGCACCTCAACAGTACAGAGGAGAGCCCTGACCTCTGAGCACCCACACATTTATTTCAGCCCAGCTCCTGAACAGCCATTGCCCACCAGCGTGGTTTTATAGCCTGGATCTGCTCCACAGCATCTCCAGGAACTGGTATTTGTGTCCCACCTCCACACCTGGAGCACCAGGAAGAGGATCAGCGGAGACAGGGTTATCCCAGCAGCTTCAGCTGGGAGCAAAGGAAACACACTTAAAAAAAAAATAGCAGCACAATAGTATTTTAAATAAGTGCAGAATGATGGCTCTTCTTAGAAGTGCTGCTATAAGGCAGCAGCTTGGAAAAAAAAAATAATGTCTGACCAAAAAAAAGCATTTTAAGTGGTGCTTGTTCATTCACTGATTTCTTAGGTGTTTATCAGCTTGGTATGGGTTAGCAAGGCATAGCAGCACACAGAAGAATTACTTTTAAATCTCATACTCTGACAAAATAATAGCTGGATAATAACACAATGACTTTTAAAGCCCACTTAACATGGGATATTAATGAGGCTATTCCTTAAGTTCTAAATTACTGATATTGATTATATCTGTGTAATGAGGATGGATAGGATTTCGATTTGGAAGTTAACACGAGTGTTGAAATACTTGGACATTAAAACACTTCCACAACTCAGTTACTTTTGTTTCTTTAGAAATGTTGACTTGAAACATATTAACAAATTACTGAGAACTTAAAAGAGAACATCCCAAATTCCTCCTTCGTGTTTCAGTGAAGTGGGTATTTCCTCAATGATTTCTCTGTAAATTTATTACAAGTGTCACACACAGAAGAACGTGGACTAAATAGCTAAGTCTGAGACTTAGCTGTTCCTTTTACTTAGCTTTACTTTTACTTAGCTGTTACTTTTGTGAAACTTAATTGAAATTTTTATCCCTGAAAAATTGAGGGGCTCCAGGCAGGATCGAACTATAAAGAAAAATAAAATCTATGATTCCTGTATTTTCTTAGGAGCCAAAGGAAGACTAGAAGCAAGCAGTGCTAAAAGAAATAATAATCGTAAGCATAGACATGCAAAGATTCTTTAGTCTGTTATTAAATGATTAAATAATTTGAGTCCTTATAATACCAGGCAATAAATTACTAGGAATACAGGGGCACTACCCCATTGCTACTGGACAGTGCTGCCAGTGGAGTTAATAACTCCCGTATGGATCCAAATCAAGTGCTGGAAAAGGCTTATCTTTGCAAGTGCACAAATGGGGAAAAACAAAAAGAAAAACAGTTTATTCACACCTTTGAAATAGAAGCACAGCTTTATCAAGCCCGTTGTCCAAGAATGTGTTTGCCAGAGAGCCAAAATGCCCTGAGATCAATAATTATAGAAACAGTTACAGAGGATGACACTGAGCACTAAGTCCTAGACTTGTTCATTGCTCCTGCCTCGAATCCCCTTGCTTTACTTTTACTCTCCTGGTGTTCATGCACAAAATAAAGAAACCTTACAGTACTTAGCTTTGAACTTCCTATTTATCCAAGTTCCCCATAATTAAGAACTTGAAAACAGCAAGCTCTATGCCTTTCCATTCAGTACTAACCAGTTTGGGATTTACAGATTTATTTTTATAAAGTAACCACGAAAACTCCGCCAGTATTTAGGGGAGGAGGGGATGTATCCTGGAGGGGAGGTGTTTAAGGTAAGAGTGAAAATTCGTGCAGCTTTTTTTGCTCACAACTTTGCATACACAATCAGTAGCCAGGGGTTAGTTTATTGACAAAGTTTGTGGCAGATCAGATGAGGTGTTTGTGAGATACGGGACTTTGAAAAATGAGGTGCAATTCCTCTAACAATTTATCGTGGAGCCATATCTCAAAACCTACTTGGCCTAGAAACTTCATGTTTGTTTTATTCAAGAGTCCTTGGCTGGGTTCAGTGCACAGAAATACTTCAGATAAGGTCAAAGTCTTATTTACCATATGCTGCCCCCAGTTGGGTTTTTTTTTGTATTTTCCCCCTTCCTTAAGCCATCAAACATTCCTTCAGTCTGTAAAAAGACTGTAAGACAGGCTCTGCCAGGGTTTTGGCAGGGATTAGTTGCTGCGTGGGGATGCGGACACAGAAACACCATCACTGCTCAATTAGCTCGACTTCCAGAAGATTAATCCTTGCTCCCCAGCTAGTCCCTGGGAGCCTCACACACTGGCACTCGATTCACTCTCGCTGGAGCCACACAGACACCAGTACAGAGCAATTCTGTAAACTGCCAGAGCCAGCAGACATCGGCACGAGTAGCAGCCTCCCACATGCCAACAGCAGAGGGGCTCCCCAGCACCAGGGCAGGAGATTTCCAGACAAATCTCAAATCATTCTAAGGGAAAGGAAAGGAAAAGCCTTGGACACAATTATTTGTTACCAAGGTTTTCTACATGGCTCAACAGCTCAACTCCAGCTTCATGTTGAGCATCCGAGCTCTACCCAGCACAAAGTCTGCTGGAGTGAATGTTTAGAGGGCCTCACTAACTCAGACAAGCTGGCACCTTCAGGCTCTAGGTAGGAAAGCTTATCAGGATAAACAGCACGAGTTCAGATTTGTGATGATGCAGTGGGGTGGGTTTCACCCAGAGCAGGAGAGGAAGCTAAGAGTAGAGTTTCTAGAGTTTCATTTTATTCCAGCTATTGGGAAAAAGAACAAAAATGCAAAGCCTGCAACTGCTGAAAGAATAACTTCATCCCAGGTTTATGGATGTTAACTTAGCTTGGTAAAGTCTTCTGCAACAGGAGAGAACTCAGAAGTTCTAGAAGTGTTCCCCATGGCATAACATCTCCACTTAGTAGCTAACATTGAGACAGACACGTTATCTCCGCTCACCTCTCTGATGGTTTCTGGCAGATAAAAGGCACTCAAGCTTCTGGAGGCAGAACAGCAAATGGAAGGGACAACAATTGCAGCTCCTCGGTGCCTCTGAGGACATCCCCCAGCTTCCCAGCCAATGCTTTGACTGAAAACCAAGGAATGAAACACCTCATCCTCCAGGAAAGGAACCAAAACCTCCTCCCTAACCCTCCTTATCAGCCCCTGCTTTGTCACTCCCATCAGGAGTCCTCTGCCTGCCTCACCTGCCCCTCATCTGTGCATGCCTGGGCCAGCATTGGCTGTAAATTGCCATCCACGGCAGATGGATTCAATTGCTTTTGACCTTACAATTTCAGTAATCAGGTAGGCTTTTCACCTGTCACCTACCTTAACAAGCAAATTGATGTTGCAAATGGGGGAAAAAAACCAGCAAGGAGGAGGGAAAGAGAGTGGAAGGGGTGAGAAATGACAAGCTTTTCCTATCTTGCCCCAGGTGAGTGTTGCAAATTGGCAGCAGTGGTGAGGGAGTCACCCAGGGTTGCCATGCAATGATTTGAGTATTAACAAGCATCCTTCATTGTTTTAATCCATAATGTATAATTAACCCCTTGGAGCCAACGAGTCTGGGAGTGCTCTTGTAAGGGCTGATGTAAAAGGCAGGATGGCACGCTGCACTGGGAATTCCTAACAGCCCACCATCAAAGGTTTAATCATATGCAATTTATGTCTTTGCAGTTTATTACATATTGGGGCTTGCTGGAACCTCTCCTGTTATCGTGCACCAACATGCACCAACTCTGTGTAATCTCCAGTTGAGAGCATTGTCTCACTAGTGCCCTTTCCCCACAGGAAAAAAAAAAAGCCAGCCAGTAACGAGGCATTTTTCAAGAGTCTAGACTGTAAATTGAATACGAGGAGGTGGAGGCTGAGAATGGAAGATATGAATGTAGCTCCTTTAGTATAGATCACGCATACAGAACTTGCTTTAACTCTTGTGGCTGTTCTGGAGCACACAGAGGGATACCTGGACAGAGAGGTTTGACTTCTCTGGGCTCTAAAATGCTTCCCTTAAATATGTATCTATCACTTTTCCCAGATGGAATTTCTTAATACCCAATATACGTGTGGCAGCAGGTAACAACAGAGAAATATTTATTAAGATACAAACTCTACAGCAGCAGGCTGTCCGAAGGAAGCTGCTGAGACTCTGTTTTTGTATGGACAGTGTCAGCTCCAAGGGACTCTCTGCTCCAAGCCAGAACAGAAAAAGCAGCTTCTCTCCTGGCTCCAGTGTTGCCTCTGCACAGGTCCATCCCCAGGCACAAGACTGATGAGTTGAGTCTGGGGAAAGTTATGATATCAGCCCAAATTTCTTTGTATTTGAAGAAATAGCAGATTCCAGCCATCTGGGGACATCTCTCTGAGGATCTTTTTTTTGCACTGGTGCTGGTGATGTTCTTTTAAAAGACAAGGCAAAAAAATATCCAGAGAACTCAGGAGCCAAGATTCTCACAAAATCAGTGAAGTCAAGAAGTTGGGATTTAAATATTGCAGAAAATTTCACAAAGCTCTCAGGCTAGTTAGCAGCAAACTGGGGGAAACTGAAACATCTTTAGTTCCAAATTCAGAAGTTAATCCCCTAAACTACTTACTGGTTCCAAAGAGTCTGCTTCACCTGCACCCAACAGAGCCCTGCCTGGACCACCATCTGATCCACAGAGAGCAGGCAGATGACAGGGAGGAAAAATGCAGTATTATGTTACAGACAAGGAACAAGACAATTAAGTGACTTTATATCACAGGCAATATATATTTAAGAGGCTTTAAATCACAGGCAATATATAACAGAAATGAGGGATGAATTTAGACCTCCATAACTGTCATCCAAGATTATTGGCACGAAGCTGGCACGCAGTGCCAGGGAGAAGCACAGAAGAGTCACCCAGAAGTCGCAGTGTTAGAAATTATGGACGGCTCCCAGGTAATCAATGCAAATAGTTCTTCATTGCAAAATGTAGCAGGATGTTTTTCACATTATCACCTTTCAAAGGCAAGGCCTCAGTGCAGACAGGGATGCTTCCAAACAGAGAGGATGTACTTGTTCTGCGGCAAACACTGAGCGGGGAGTTTGCCTGTGCTGTAGCAATGCCACCGGACGAACGTCATTCTCAGCCAGGCCTGGGAGTGACACAGGAGCTCCTCCAGCAATGAGAGACACCAGGATCACGTGGCAGAACATCCGTGGTGGGAAATGTCTTCTCAAGGGGTGACTCAGCTCTTCTGCTTTCCAGTTTGCACAGGAAAAAAAGAAGACATTTCAGATGACATCTCTTAAGGTTAATATGTGGAGAAACCATGGATACACCAGGGACTGCTTCCAGTCACGTGCTGTCCTGGGCAGGTAAGGGGAATGCTGCTGTCTGAGTGCCCTTCAGTGTGGGTTGGACAACTGCCCACCAGGAAAGGTCTGAGTATAAAATTATTCCTCTTTCAGAAGAGGGAGACAGGCCAGGGACCTCTCCAGGCTTCCTCTAACCTCATTCAGCAAAGGGACTTTATACAAAGATGGGAGAACAAGTCCGTCCCAACCAAAAGACCATGGTGGAGAAGGCAGTGACTGGCAAGGGAATGAGCCCTCATGGTGCTTCATTTGGGATGGGTGCTTTCTTCTTGAAGTCTGTTCTCATCTAAAAAAGAAAAAAATAAGTCATAGCTGGGCTAAACGTGAGCATCCCAAAGGTGAAGATTTGCAAAGTACTCTTCTCCAAACTCTGTCTTATCCCATCTGCAGAGCTGGCAGTGACTGCCCCAGTTTGGGGGCACTGGAGGGCTCGTCCCTCAGACAAACCCTGAGGAGAGAGAGCTGCTGTGCCCTGCAACCCCACTGGAAATTCTGACAGCCAGAGTAAAGGTGTTTTGAAATTATGGAAAACCATCGGTAGTACTGAATGCTTGCATAAAAAAAAGAAGTGGCAAAGAATCCAGCCAAACAGGCATATTGCTGCGTTCCCACCCAGAATCCATCTCCCACATCCCTCCTGTAGGGCTGTGTATCTTTAAATCTTGTCTCACCACCTCCTTTCTTCCTGCAGCGCCGGCCCGAGGATGTCTGTGCCGTGCTAGCGGGGCATTTCCCCGGTGGGTGGGAATGAATTATGCATTCATGGCTGCACAATGCAAACTCTCATGGCAGAGGAAGCAGAGGTCACAGAGAATCGTTTGCTGCCGCTAACCCTGCACTAGGCTTTCACACTGGAAGGTGGGGTTCCAGCTCATGTCCTCACTTCCCACCCCAGCACGCCCTCCCGGCTGGATTTACATCAAAAGCAAACGCGAGAGGCTGAACCCAGCTCGATGTAATCAGGGCACAGCCGTAAAAGGAGAAGCAACAGTGGGCTGCTGGCGAGGGTTGGGATGCCCCTGAGCTCAGCTGGGGCTGGCAGCAAAGCCAGCTGCTCCTTAGAGGTGGTCTGGAGGGGTTTGTGGGGGCCAGCCCATCTCTCCAGTGTTTTATCCACTGCGAGTTGGATTCCAGCTCATCCCTGTCCTAGATGCAGTTAATTGCCTCTGAGAAGAGACAACTCCACCAAGAGAGAAAAAGACAACATCTATAACCTAAAAGCCCTTATTCTGATTTTTGCAGAGTTCTCACACATCCTTTTCCCCCACTTTGAACAGCTACTGTCACATCAAAGTTCATAACATCAAAGTTCGTAACAGAGCTATCCGCCCAGGAGCTAATCAGGTTTCTCACAACCAGGAAGCAATTTGGGCTTTGACTTCTCCGTTCTGGGATCCACGTTAACAAACCACTCTTCCCAGGTCATTCCTCGCGTATCCAAGCCGTGTCCCTGTACTTGGAGAGAGGCCATGAGGTAACGAGGTGCTAAGAGGAAATCAGTAATTAAACTCAGAACATTCGAAAAACCCCATACCCAGTTTGGGATAAGCAGAACTGCTGTAATCTCAGCTGCTTCGGTTTCCATTGCCAGACACACACACCCAGAAATCAAACATTCCTCTGCACTTCAGAGGAGGGATTGTGACAGAGCAAAAGCAGGTCTGTGGGTGTGTCTCCCTATCTCCCCTTAAGCCTATTCTCTTGGCATCTATTAAGAAATCACTGCACATTATTAAGAGATCTCTTAATTAGCATTAACTACATTACACTCAGATTTTTTCATAGGCAAACCAGATCTCTTTACAGCTGTATAATGTCAATAAATACTCTATCAGAGGTGCCCTGACCTCTCGTAAGTTCAGCTTAGAAAGAAGTGTAGCTTAAATTTGAAGTGTCCATCATGCAGAAGGAGATCTGATGCAGAGACTGTACTTTGCCATCATCTTCTGGCTGCTCCCTGAATGTGAATGCAATATACAGACCTTCAGCTGAGCAGAGCACCTCCTAGAAAAGGGTATGGAAGCTATTAAAGTTTAAAATGCAATCATGTGCATGGAAGAGAGGTCATTCCTTTATACTGCTTTGAGTTCAAGGGAAAAAGAAAACAGGAAAATATCTCAGCTGGTTAGAAGAGGTCAGTGGAAAAGGAATAGAGAATGGGAGAGGTGGGGGAGAGATCCCAAAATAACTTAGACTACATGATGCCCAGAACAAGGAGCAGGGCAGCTTGGTCAGGACACTGGCACCCCTGGCACATTCCTTACCCTCTCCTGGCCTCAGCTCACCCGGAGAAGCCAGGGCAGGGCAGGGCAGGGTTACACAGGTGTGCACAGGTTTTCTTCATAACCATTCGAATTTCAAAGTGCAAAATGTCAGGCATGATGCAGCTCATGTGCAAATAACTATCCACCAGTCCGGGGCTGATCTCTGTCCTTCTGCTGGGCTGAGCTGCCAGCACAGGGCAGGGATGCACAGGGACTGGGGGACAGAGCGGGGACACCTTTCCCACCTCCCCACAGCCTGTCCTCACTGCCCACCCCATAGCCTGTCCCACGCTGGCCTGCTGGGAGGAAAGGTGAGAACTGGGAGAGACAGAGTTTACCCCTGGGGGACATTATGTGTCCCTCCCAAAACCTGGTGACAGGCAGGAGGGTGGAAGGACGGAACCAAACTCCCAGCTACTCCACGTGGGAGCAGGTCAGAAGAGGCAGCCTGCTGTGTTAATAAAACCAGGACAAATAGTGCCAGAGGTGAGGAATACCTCAGCCATCGCTCCCTTCCTCACCCTCCACCTCCACAAAACTGCTCCACAAAGATAAGGGTGTTATTTTTAACAGCAAAACTCCAGAGAAATGGGGGGAAATGGTGAACTGTGCCTCTGCAGCAGCATAAAGATCTACATATATTTTTCGTAAAATAATTCATTCTTAACCCGGGTCTCTGTCAAGCTCCAATATTGGTTGAAACCTGTGGAAGCAATAATTTATAAATTACTAACAGTAGCAAACAAACAGCTTTTTCAGCATCTGCCATTGCTTGCGACAAAAAATAAATGCAAAGCCCCAGGAATCACGAAGTGTCACCTGAAGAAACATGCCAGGATGAGTTTCCCCATCCATCAGAGTGACCAGCACGTGTAACCACAGCTCAGAGCAGAAAACAAATGCTTCCAACAAGCTGCTCTCTATTTGCTCTGGTGACTAACAGCTCGGGGGGGAAGAAATTTGCAAGCAATTTATGAGTGGAAAAAAAAGGTAACACTTGAATATTATTCATTACAAATTATTCATGCTCTTTTTCATGCAAGTAGTCTGCCCATTCATCAAAATTTTTGCTCCATCCAGGTCTGGGAAACAAGCTGTTACTCATTTTTATTTTCTTGTATTGCACTCAAGGTATAATATATGAAGAAAGTCATATTCTGCTGGTGCACGGGCAAAGGACAGGATTACAAAGCGGAAAACTGCAGGCGGCAGAGCCGTGGGGCTGCAGGCAGCAATCCTGGGGAAGGGAGGGCGCTGCTGGGGTAAATCCGCACAGGAGGGTCTGTTGTCAGTGGGGAAAAGCCAAGCTTTGGGTTGCACCCCTGCTGCCAGCGCTGCCTCCGGAGCGGGCTTAGTGGAAAACCTGCAGAACCATCACCCGCAGCCCCGCACCAGCAGAGCGTCCCGGAACGCCGAGGAGCCTCCTTGGCGAGGGCACGGTGCCTGCCCTGGCCATCAGCACCCCTCGGGGACACGAGGCACGGATGCGATGGGCAGAGCCGGGTGCCCGAGCGGGGAGGCAGCGGGGAGGAGCGGGCGGAGGCAGCACATGCACCTGCACACGGATTGAGTCATTGCGCGTGGCAGGTACCAGACGGGCCCTCGCATGCATAATTATTCAATCTGCATTGGTGATAATTGCCTGGGCGAATCCGGCACGCAGGCGGGTGTTATGCTGGGCTTGTTAGACTGCTGATATAAAGGGAAAGAAAGAAAGAAAAAAAAAAAAAAGAAGAAGAAGTCAGACTTGCTTATGCATTCCTGTTTTTGTTGTTTTTCCGTCTCATTGATTAAAATGTGAGAGTGAGCTTAGCCTTGATGAATGTCAAGGGCTCTCTTACTGGAAGGAAAACCAGTCCAGGCGGTGCTCTGCAGACTTTGGGCACGGGGCTGTGCCAGGGCAGAGTGCCGAGCTCGCAGCCCCGCCGGGGCAGGGCGCAGGGGGTGCCAGTGCCGCCTCCCGTTCGTCCCGCGGGCTTGGGCTGCCCACCGAGGGGGCAGGCAGCGGGAAAAGCCAAGCCAGGCTGGCGTGGAGCTGCCAGGAACGCCGTGACTGTCACGCTGCTCCTGCAGCACCCACCCGGCCCAGCCAGAGGCAGCAGCTCCCGCTCTGCCCTAGCAGAGGGAGATGTTTACCTAGAGCCCTGCCTTTCTGCAGCAGCTGGAAAGTAGGCTGAAATACAGGAAACATGACATCATTTGCCTTCTCCCAGCACAAGATAGATTGGCTCCTTTGTAAGGGGAAGCAGCGGTGAGAAACACACACCCCCAGCAGTAAATTCCTCTATTACAGAGACACATTTATTGGGAGATAACAAAAGAAAGCTGCTTCTGCAGTGACTTTTTGGACAGAAAAGAGAAGACATCTATTTTATTCTTTTGAAGTAGATGCTGTGTAGGAAATGGCTAGCTTTTTACAGCTGGCTGTGTTTTCAGCTATAGCTTTCTCCAAACCTGCTCCTGAAGCTATGTGCTATATGAGTCACTCCATCAAATAAAGAGCAATAATAAGTTATTGTGAGCACCAGGCTTTTAGATTTCTCAGTCTTCTCATCTGAAGAATAAAAATTACCCCCTTCCTGACTTCTTAACTTTGTTGGCCAAACTTTAAAGCTGTGGCTGGAAACCAAGCAAAACTACCAAGTATGCTACTGTAGTGCAACTGGTTTCATGTAGTTCAAAGTCAACATTCCTGGGTTCATTTCCCAGCTCTACCATGGCCTTTTCTTCTCCTTTTTTTTTTTATTAAACCTTCATGGAGTCATTTGATGAGTTTCTCCTCTGAAAACAAGCCTGTCCTGAAGGACACCACAAGGTGCAGAAATTCATACCAGCAAATTGCTTTAAATCATTCTTTGCTTATGTAGAAAGCCAAATAAATAATGAAATTAGTTGCTGCTTCCTGAAGAAATTAAAATTTAAGGTAAATGTGACCCCTCCCCCCCGCCATGGCTGTCACATCCAGCAATTTTTTTAGGATAGAGAGCAAAGATGGTCAGAGCAGGGCCTTTGACAGGTCAGCCTGGGTTAGTTGGGTTAGTTCTGGGAATATTTCACAGATTTTCTGCAGTTAGGCTCTTGCTACACTGTTTTCTGCATTTTCCTGTTTCTCATACCAAAATCTCCCTCCCATCACCCAGCTCCATCCCTGCAGCTCCGCTCCTCAGTGGCTGGGATGGCTGGGGAGGTCCCTTCAGGGGCTCTGCAGGGAGGACACGCAGCTTTGGCACCGCTTGGGGTGTGGGGCGGCCTTGCCTGTCTGCAGCAGCTGATGTAGCTCCAAGCCTTGCACTTCACACCCAAACAGAGAAAGGACACCACCTCTGTGTGCCTCTGCACACACTGCTAATTCCCACAGAGCTGGGGAACCTGCCAGGAAGGAGTTTTTTTCAAGAGGGCAGATCCTGGCGAGGTCTGATTTCTAGCTGGGAAATGCATTATGCATCTGGTACCTTGGGGAATCCATGGAGAAGGCTGAGAGAGGCTGGCAGTGGGTAGCTATTAAATATATTGCAGCTATTATTGCTGTTGAGAAGGCAGGCACCAGAATATCACTGAGGGGGGCTGAAGAGAAGGAATGCAAGCAAAATACAGGCATCACATAGGAAATTAAACCGTCTTCAGAAAGGAACTCAGGGAAATGCAAAATGCTGGCGAAACTAGCCGGAACAGGCAGTTTTTCTGCAGATGTTTCCACATTGACCCCTCCACCTGCTCCTCAGACACCGTCAGAGCCCCGTTTTGCACTACAGTGCAATGGTGAAACCCAGCAGAAAGGCAGCGAAAGTAAAGGTTATGTGCTCATAACTCACACTCAGTGTGAGATTCCGCAGCCGAAAGAGCTCAGTGACTCCAGGGGTCCCTGGGTCAGGGACTCGCGTGTACAGACGTGGTTGGAGCTGTTCTGGGAGGATGTTGGCTTGTTCTCAGCGGCTCTGCTTGTGCAGCCGGGTGTTTTGGGAATACCTGGGACCACGATACCCTGTGAACACTGGTTCTCAGAGGTCAGAGTTGCCACGTCCCCGAGGGCTCTGCAGTTTGGAGGAGGGAGGAGGTGGCCCAGGGGCAGGAGCAGGCAAAGTGCAGAGCTCTCATTCATTTCCTGCTTTTGGCAGCATTACTTCCTTAGAAATAAGAATTAAGGCTATTCTAACCATTTTAGAATTAAAGACTCCACCCAAAGCCCAGTGAGGAGGAAAGAGAGATTCCCAGCGAGCCTGAGAGTCAGCCCACAGTGCATGTTGCTCTCCTGATTTATTGGAGACTGAAGCTCACACTCCCATGGGATCCCCAGCAAAGAACAAATGAAATTAAGGCTGCTGCCTTTGGAAATCAGATCTCAAGACAATTAACTGCTGCAAAAAGCTTGCTGTTCACATCACAGTCCCTAAAACTGCAAAATTCTGCTTTTTATTCCTCAGAGATGCTGCGGTAGTGCATATTTCTGTTAATACAAATAACTCCACCCATAAATACCCCTCTAGCTTTCACCCCTCAGCTTCTTCTGTTAGTGCCCTAGATCTGCTACCAGGAAAGCATCCTTGTTGTTCCTGCTTGTAAAGATTGTCATAGGAAAGTACATACCACATGATCTGAGAGCTGTACTGATGGAAGTAAATCACTGCATTCTCACTTAAAATGTGATGGCATTCAGGGCTCATGTCAAAATCTGGATCTCTCTGTGCATGGGGCGATGCAGACTTCCAGCAGATAACCCCCATACAAAAGGCAGAAGGAATTGGAACAAAGGTGTGTTGAAAGCGCCCCTTTTATTCCATTTTGTTGAAAGAAGAAGAACTTTAGACATGTTCCCACTCCTTTCTTCTAAGGAAATCAATGGGACTATTGTCACCGTTTTCAAAAGAACAAGATCAGGCCTTTCACTGAACACACCAAAACAGAAAGGAATACACTTTCCCTTCCCTGGAATACTGCTGCTGTTTGGCCAGCCTGGCTGCCCTGCAAAGACAGGTAATGCTGTGCCAGCTGGGACATCACAAAAGCCAATTACACTGAGAAAATTCAGTGTATGGGATTTTCCAGCAGCCGGGCCCAGCTCAGATGGTCAAATCCATCTGGATGGCAGAGCTGAGGATAAATGTTTGCCACCCACCTCCCTCCTGCTAGGGACAAGCAGGTAGATGGAGGCTAAGCTCTTTCCATGCTTTTCTCTTTCAGAACCCTACTTCCTAGGGAACTCCAAAGCAAAGCTGCTTTTATTCCAAGCTAGACTAAAAATTTCCCAGAGGAAATGTCATTTATGCTGAAACACATGCCAGGCTGCAGTGTGGCCCAGCCCTCGGCAGTGGAAATCCAGTGCTTCCTTGAGCACAGGGCATCTGTTCTGTCACACACTGGCAATCTTCTATCTGCAACCTGCTGTTAATTGCATGGGCTTTTGATGAATGAACCACTGTGTTTGTCAGGTGCTTCCACAGGCCAGCTCTGTGTGCTTCTGCTGAAGCCCCTCAGGGAGGTTCACACTCCACATCCTGCTGCGGGGAAAGGCAAAATCCCAAAGTGCTCCAGACACAGCTCCCAGCCCTCAGGAGACACAGCATCTCCCTCTGAACTGCAAATACTCCTGTCCTGTGGAGTGTGGGGTGAGCAGGTGGCCGAGATGTCCCCCAGGGCTGGGGAGGTGTCTACAGCCAGAGGGTCCCGCTGGGAGCCCTCACACAGCTCCCTCCACCCCCCATTACAATATCCACGTGCATTTGGTCACCGAGGTGTTATGGAATCTGCTGGTGAAGGGCTTCCCCATGGAACAGCTCCGTGCTGTGCTAATGGCCAAGCAGAGCTCAGCTCAAACCAGCTCTGCACCAATGTCAGCCCTGTCCCGACCACCCTGCAGCTCCCCAGTGCCCCCACCAGCAGCTTTCCCAGCAGACCCCTCCTCAGCACCCCAGTGTGCTCAGCAACTCAAATTAAACATTTTTTCATCAGGCTGGGCTGGCCCTGGGCTCTGCTTGTGGGCAGGCCAGGGCTTGTGAAGGCAGCACCTCCCTGCCTGCAGGGTACCTGGTGCTGCCTGTGGCTTGTTAAACCACGCAGGGATTTCATCTTCCCTCCAACTTCCTTTGAAAAACCCAGCCCCAAGGTTTCTCTTTCCCTAGCTCGCATAGAGGGAAATTTGGGAGAGGAATTGAGGCAGTCAGATTTACCTCCGCAGGGTTTTAAGGATCTACCTAGTCCGTAGAGCATCCTTCTCTCCACAGCACGGGGAGGAGTGGTGTTCCACGTGGTCAAGTCCTATTCCCCCTCTATCTTTTAAATTTCCAGCCCTGCAAAGCAGTACATCTGCCAGGCTGCACGTAAACAGAGTACGGGGCTCTCTGGCCAGCAGGAAGGTATGACTCATTAATTGCTTTACACCACAGTGCAGAAATCCATCAGCAGCCGCTATGCCCAATCTCCTTGTAGGAAAGACATATTTGGACTTCATTTTTCAAAAGAAGCCTCTGTGTGCTCTGCCACTGTTTGCTATGCAAATTTTGGTGTTAATTGCACCAAAATGAGAAACATATTACTTAAATCAGTGCACTCCTCAGATGGGCATCAGTGCGTGTGTGTGATATTCTGCCAGATGTTATTTTATTACTGCAGTTTAATACCTAACCATCTGCTTCCTTCTTATTTTGTCATGGTTTGTATTCTCCCTGGGACCTCTTTTCTGTTACACTGGCTTTTATCATCTGCATTATGTATTAGTGTGGCCAGGGCTAAAGGCTGGCAGTATCCAGAGCACAGGATTTGAGCAGAGAAGCAAATGAGCAGCAGATCATTAAAGGAAGAGAATGGAACTGATACTCCAGTTGGATCAAAGAACAAAGTTGATAACAAAAAGATAAAATCAGAGTTGAATGCTTGGGGATTAGCTATAGTGATCCCAACTGAGACAGAGCATGCTACGCTCTGGCAAACACCTTGCAACTTGCACCACCTTGTAGCTTGAAAAATACCCATAACATTTTAAAGCCTAGGAGGGATGGACTGGGAAAAAATGTATTTTAAGCACCTAATTGAAATTGCCTTTTTTCTCTCCTTTCTCTTTCCAGACTGCTCAGTGCTGCAAATGCCCAAACACGGACAAGAAGAAGAGACAGAAGCAGGGATTTTAGCTCTGTTTCCCCGTTGCTTGGCACCATGTTACCAGTTTGAGCCCAGGCACCTTGAGGGCACTGGGGTGTGGCACAGCAGCTGCACAGCTGTTCACACTGTGGTTGCATGAGGGCAAGTGAGAGCAGAAGGCAGTGGAAAATGGAAGAGAAATTACGAAGATGAATGTTTCCATATTTCAGGAGGACAGTACTACTAACAACAACCACGGGAAGGAAAAGCCCCATTGAACATGGATGTTCTCAGGGGTTTGCCCAAACACAACGAACAGCAATTGGAATTACAGGATGTTTGCCTTGGACAGACACACTCCTACCTGAACTGCTTCAATCCCACTTCATAAACCAAGTTCTTCATTGACTGAAAAGAATGTAAATACACCATCTCATAACCACCCTGCAGAGGTCTTTATCAAACCTCGGTTTTGTCAAACAGGGCCATGTTTCACTGCTCATGATGTTGGCTCTGAACATTTCCCTGACATACTTTAGGATTGCACCACGTACGTCCAGGGAAGGGAAGATGTTGAGCCAGATAGCCACAGGGGCATAAAAGTGAAAGCAGCAGTCAGATAGAAAATCTTGTTCTTATTTCTCTTTCCTTTTTTAAGACAACTAGAGAATGTTTATAATTTTTCTCATCATTTACACGGGGATGTTTATAAAGGTTTAATGGACCACCAAAATCCAGGAGCCCACCTTTTCCAGGTTCAGTCGAGGTCTTTGAGGCATTTTAGCATTCCTGCTCCAGAGAGGAAATGAGATGGTTCAGATAATTCATTTTATAACACGTAAAGCAATATTTTCAATAATTCTGTCCAGTTTGCAATTTTATTGTCTAGTAAGAGATAACGGATAAAAACAACCTGACCTTTTTGTAGGTAAAATTCCACTGGTCACACATAAAATTAACCAGCACTTCAGAGCCTTGAAGCATCATGCAAATACTGAGTATTGGTAATTTTCCAGTACACTAAAGAGCAAAGAATGCAGCATTTATGGGAAGCACTGGGAGCACAAGGTATAAATCTCACTGGTTTGGGGACCGTATTACACCAGGATCATGTCCTTGCCATCTATCCCAGTTTGCCCAGTGGTGCTATAACTGTTGTGAACACTGCCCTGTAAGGCCATAAAACAAAACCAGTTGTGTAACAGTAACCCATTTCTGGCTCCCTTTCAGTTAAGAACAAAATTAACTTTCAATTGATTAGGAATTAAAAGCATGGCAGGGAATATAACCCAAATGCACTGCTCAACGGGCAACAGACCTGAGCACCAGAAGCTCCTGCCTCCAACCTTTAAAGCTATTAACCCTGGCATGAATTTTTATTTAGTGTTAATTAGGGGACTGGCAGCAAAAATCAATTAATTAATTACATCTCAGATCCACTGGAAAGCATAATGGAAATCAAAGAGAGCTAGGCTACTCTGCCTCCATGGAGGAAAAGCTGCTGCACAGCCCTGGGTGATGGCACTCCCAGTTTCTTTAACTGTAAAGAAATAAGTGTTAAAAACAGAATAAAAAAAATATCTTGGCAAGATCATTTCAGGTTGTACAGAGAAAATAATAGGTTTCCTTTCTGCTTTGGCCCCAGACTACTGAAAGTCCTGCAGACCCCATTTCTGTGAGTAGAACCACTCAAAAAAGATTAAAAGCCGTAACCTTCCCCCAAATAAAAATTTCAACATTCGCAGTGTTTAAATTTCAAATGCCATTGACATAGAGATACTGGAAACCCGTTGGGACTCAAACATTTTGATTAGTTCTACCAATCTGGTTGGAAATGCCAAACCCTTCCTTGACTTGGCCCATCTGACAGGAAGGTGTGTACCCCTGGCTCCTGCTTTCTGTTTTGCCTCTGGAGCTCTCTGATCCTGGGGATTTCTTGCACCAGTCCTGCAAAGTTCACCCTCCCCCTGCCCGCCAGCAGAGCACCATCCACACCCTGCCCACAGGTTCAGGCTGTGGGACCTGTGGAGAAGGTCCAGAAGGTCCCCAAGGGAGATGTTTCTGCAGGACTCAGAAGGAGCCACCAGCACGTGTCACCATCTCCCCGGCCACATCCCCCCGCAAGAACACACACATTTGGCTGTGTCATCTATTTCAACAAAATTATGTACGAGGTTTGGGTTTGCTTGGGTTTTGAATGCCCAAGGTACAATTAGCTAACTAACATTGCTGGCAGTGATTAGCGGGTGCTAATTACAATAGAATTCCTGTCAAATTACACGGTGCATAAGTACAGCCTGACAAACTAGTTCAATTTTTAGGGAAGAGGGGTGAGTGGAGGGGCTGGCGGTACCGGCAGGCGTCTCCAACATTAACACACCACCCATCCTGCACCGTGTTTCAGGCAGCCAGCTTCCACAGACGGATTTTCATTTGGGCAGGACAATAACATTTGTCCCTTATGGCTTCGAGAGAGGAAAACCAAGAGCTGCGGAAGCGTGTGCGTTTGTGGTGGGCATCAAGAGCCTCCCAGAGCACAAAACTCCTGCTATGACAGCTTTTGTGCTGTTGAAAACCTTGAATTTCATTACAGGGACACTTGAGAGCAGCTGGTTAACAAGGTCTTGCGTGTCCTAATTCGAAGTGTTTGATGGAGTTAATCAAGAGGTACCACTGCCCTGGCTGTGTTCCCTGCCAGCCCAGGAAGGTGCTGGTGCCAGAGCCCTTTGCTCCAGGAGAAGCAGGCAGAGGGAAGCGGCTCCGTGAGCCTCCGCCGACGGCCCTGCCGCTCGGCCCATTTATCAGTGCCACCACAGAGAATAAATATTTATAAATGGCGTGTCAGCTCTAATGTGATAAATTATCTCCAGTCATCACAGAGATGGTTCAAGATGTGTTAAGCTGGTTTTAAACATTTGGCTAAGGAAATGTCTGAGAGTGGAGTTGAAGGAGGAGGAACAAGAAAAAAATCCCCACATGAGCCAAAAAGAGAAGGACAAAACATTTACCTGTTTGACTTTGTACCACGCTCCTCACCCCGGGTTTGTGAAGTGCAAGTAACCTGCCGAAGTACATTAAAACTCTCTTGACTTACCCCAGTTTATTGTAAATATTACAGCAAATCCATTGTAAACAGCAGCAAGAGGCTTTTGGGAACCCATTAATCAAAATAAACTGCTCTGGAAAATGCCTCTGCTCAGCTTGTTTAACTAGTGCTGCAGCTCCATACTGCATAGCTGATTTCAAAATATACAATTTATTGCCTTGGATGTCTTTGCTCAGAGCTAGATCTAAATTCCTCTGGGTACTTTAACATACAGTTAATCAAAGCACAATGCCACCCCTATCATATTTACAATCTGGCAGGCAATTAGTCAATAATAAATAAAATGCATTGGAAAGACAAATGATATTACTGTGTATGTATCAATGGGCTTATAGGCTCAAAAGATTTATCAGTACCACCGGAGAGAATAAATATTTATAAATGGATGTGTCACTCATAAAGTGATAAACTATCTCCAGTCATCACATGAAGAATGCATATTTTCAAGTTGACATACTTTATTATCTACCTAATCATTTTTCAAAAGGTGTTTTTCAACTTTATTAGCCGTACTTAACAACTGGAGGAACTTATTATCATCATCATTGAGCTGAGGTTGTGCAGCAAAGCCCCACTCAGGATTTCCACTGCAGGTTGTACAGAGGGAATAATAGGTTTCCTTTCTGCTTTGGCCCCAGAGTACTGGAAGTCCTGCAAACCCCATTTCTGTGAGTAGAACCACTCAAAAAAGATTAAAAGCTGTAACCTTCCCCCAAATAAAAATTTCAACATTCGCAGTGTTTAAATTTCAAATGCCATTGACACAGAGATACTGGAAACCCGTTGGGACTCAAATATTTTGATTAGTTCTACCACAGTTCCCCGCTGGGAGGGAGCAGTATTTGAAACATCAGTACAAAAAAGTATTTTCCCTACAATTCTTTTCTCACCCTCTCCAAAAATAGGAGCCCTGTTTACACCCAGTCCCGACGATCTAATGAGTGACTTACAGTGCCCAAACTAAGGATGTGTTTTAAAACCCACTGATTTTTTGGGTAAATATTTAAATAAGAGTACTTTTTAGGAAAGTAGCTTGTGTTAGCAAAAGTGAGAATGAAGTTGTATTTGCATAAAATTTAAGCCAATATAACTGCATCCACACACAGAAATGTTCAGAGCAATCACACAGAAAACCAGTAATTCTTTTCTGCTTACATCCTCACCAACAGATCATTAGCTAATGATTAACTCAGCCATATTTATTTATAGAACTTTGATTTTCATCTTATCTTATTATATTTGATTTTATTGACTGAAAAGCTGGAGTGGTTACATTCTGACTTATCCACGCAAGTGTTTGAGGACCATTAATAACCCAATAACGAAGCTTTTCTTCAGAACTAAAAATACCAGGAGCTTGGTGCTTGCATGAGTCCAGCCAGACACCACATGCTGCGAGGACAGATGTTTGGATGGCTGCTGCACCTCTGGGTTTCCCTGCCCTGGGGGATGGAGCTGCACTTGGCTCGCACATGGAAGCTTGTGAGTAAGCAAAGGAAACCGGATATTCTCCGCATTTGCAAATCCACCATGCCAGTTAGACCTGATAAAATTTTAAATGCTCCCTTGAATGAAGTTTTTTAAATGCTGCTGTTGTTATCCCGCTCATTTTACATCGGAGTTTGGCAGCGGATGCCATTAGCGAACATTCGGTGTCAACAGTGTCATGATGTTGCTCTTAGAGATGCGTCAAGTACCGTAGCGTGATCTTGTTGCATTTAAAATTAACCACAGCAGTGAGGCCGTGCCAATTTCTTGCATTAGATCCAGAATGAAGCCAGCAAACGTGTCAGGTGCACAGAGCGCGTTTCGAGAATAAACAAGCGACAAAGGAAAACTCCTTTCTTCCGCTGCTTTTTTCCTTCCAGCACATCTTGTCACACAAATTAATTGTTAGGGAAAAACCTTTCTTCTGCTCTGCTGTGCCTCTGCAAGGGGGAGAGGAGAGATGGTGGCCAGCCAAGGGCCCCAGAGCCCTGGGAATCCTGTAATGCAGCCACTTACAACCCAGATTTAACTTGCTTCTCATTCATTATTCTTCACAGAACCTTTGGAGGCAAGACAGGAATTTAGATAAACCACACAGATCTAGCTCCCTAGGATAAGGAAAAAAACCCTTTATTTTAGAAGTGTCGTGCCCAGGCCATATTAGTTAGCAGATCTGACTAAATGTGCATTTTTTTCCTGACGTAGTCACAGAGTTTTTCTCTGCAAGTCATTTCTCTGTCTAAATCTTCAGTTTCTTGGAAACCACATGATTGATGGTCCTGACTGCTCGAGCTTGAGATAATCTATTGCACTTTAGCTGCAGAGTTGCCCACTCAGCATTATACACGGCTCTGGTTTGCACCACTTGTTTTACGAGTTATAATACCAGCTTTATATCCTTTGTAGCTGAAACGCTGACAATTTTTTTTCCTCTATGATTCAGACTGGGGGAAAGAAATGCATTTGTTGAAGTGAGAAATTCTCACATTAAACCACTTTAACCTTGCTTATTCACATGAGAAGATTTAGGATAGAATCCCTGTAGCGTGCATGCAGAACCAGGGTTGTGGCAGAGACCTGACGTGCCAAACACCACGATCAGTTTGCCCAGGGTCACCTGGGGCTGGCAGCAGGGCTTGTATGTGACCCAGGGACTTTGGCAAGTCCAGTCACCTTCAAAGCTTTTGAGTAAAACCAACTCTGTTCCTGTTTCATAGCAGAGTGATGGAGACCGTACGTTCCTAATTCTGCTTCTTGCACAACTGAGGTGTCATTATAACATCACCCACTGGAAAAGCTGCTGGAGCCAGGTCACCTCAGTCCTAGGGCCCAGCCCAAAGCCCCTGCCCAGCTCCTGTGAGTGCGAGGGAGAGCTCACTCCCAGATAAACCCTGCTGCTTCCATCCTGGGCACAGGGCCAGGCTCCCCACATCGGATGGGCACTGGTGGCAGTGGGGCAGGAGGCTCCCAGGGCCAGGCCAGCCACGCTCCTCCTGGGAGAGCAGTCCCAGCCTTGTTTCATCTGGCTGGGATGAGGCTCAGTTGCTGTCTGACCCGATGGAGATGTTTGCGAGGGATGAGAATTTTTCCGAGAGCTTGCAATAAAGCAAACTGCTGGAGGCAAAATAACAGAACTGGGAGTATGAGCTCTTCCAGTGGGTCAGCTGAAGCTAATGCTTTGAAAACAGAAATCTTTCATCCAGCTGCATCTCACCAAAACATTTCCAAGACAGATATCAAGCGACCTGCAACAAATCACCCAGGAACTTAGGTTAGAGCTGAAATTCCAAGAAAATCTGAGCACAGGGAATAGTGGCTGAGCTCACATGTGGGAGAGTAGACTTATGCTGTGAAAGGTTATTGTGGTGTTCAGTAACAGGGGGAGAAATGATCTTTCAAGCTGGAGATTTCTCAGCCAAGGGTGGCTGTTGAATAAGCCGACACCAAGGCTCAGAAGGACGTTTGAAGGACCTGACTCCTTACAGCAGAGTGCCATGCAACTGGCATTTTATTTCTAGCAGTTGAGCAAAACTGCAAACAGCTGGTGGATTTTTGGAACATTTTAAAACATTTCTTTCAAGGTGCATTATTGCCTCCTTAAAAATAAATACACATGCCACACAGTCCCCCTTTTGCAGATGCAGTGAACGTGTATCCCAAGCACCATCTCTTAGCTGTGTTACAAAATCCCTGTGCTACAGTGATGGGACTCAATTTTAATTCTTTTTTTTTTTCCCTGAAGCCTGGTAGTCCCCCTATACCAGGTGAACAAGTGCATATGGTAAAGGAGGAGAGGGTGATCCCAGCACAGTTGTGTTATCACTGTGCTCTCCCTCCTGGGGCACAGCCCCTCAGCACAGCATCCCACTGCAGTGGGGAACCAAGAGGGGGTTTCTAAAAGGGGACTGGAAAAACCTGATTACTTTATGCCTGAGGGACTTGTTTCAAACGCTGCTGTGAGGACTCCCCAGTGGTCCTAAAAGCTGAGGATAGATTTCAAAACTGCGTTCTTGCATGTGGAGGGAGGAACTGATGACTGCTCTGCTCAATTCCCTATAGCAAAGGTCAAGAATAGAAAGGCAAAAATTAAAATCTCAGCTCACAAATTGTCTCCCTGTGTGAGTATTTTGCCACCAGTTAACACTCACTGCTGCCTGTCCCCAAATCCATCCTGTGCCTCCCTTCATCTGTCACTGCTGAGAACACAAGCATCCTTGCCACCACCCAAGGTCATCTCCACCCTCCAAGCAAGGCCCCGTTCTGCTCACCCTCCCCTAGGTCTGCACTGGCACCAGGCAGCATCCTTCGCCTACAACACCTCCACTGCAGTGGGAACCAGATGGAGACAAGCACAGACAAGGTGAGGCGACCCTCCAAGGCGAAGGGCACGGAGTCAACAGCACACAGCTGCTGGGAAGGCTGAGACCAGTGGGGGATGCGGTGCTGCACTCCCTGCATTTTAACACAGGCCCTAATTGAATTCATTATGAGAACCACATCCCCACGTCATCAACACCATACAGTATTTGGCAGCTGTGGTCGTAAATCAGCTGCATCAAAAACCTGCAGTGGCAAGGAGCGAGCAATAGCAACGGTGTGTCACTTTCTCAAAGCCTCTTGTACAGGGTCTGGGTAGCAGGCAAGTACGTGCAAAGTCAAGAGGAAAGTTGGGGGCTTCGATTTTCTTAATTTTAATGCAGTTTTGACATTATCAGAAGCAGAGACTCTTTTGAGTATGGACATGTTTAAAAAGAAAAAAATTAGCAAATGACACTGAAAGTGCAAGGTCAGTGCTGTGGATGTACCTATGGGCTGTGTTACATCAGTGACAGTTCCCAGACCGAGCAGTTCCAGGATTTGTTGTTGTCACAGGGCCATACCACATTCAGCCCCACTTGTCTTCCCTCTTCTCCATCCTTTCCTCTGCTCTCAGAAAACAACAGGATGCAGTATGAGAGACATGTTGGAAACCAGGAGTGAGTCCTGACAGTCCATGTGCCTTAGCAGCTGTTACCTCGGGATAATGAGGTCAATCCTTTACAAAGTGAACTTCCTAAAATCACCGCTCTGTCTGGAGCGACACACAAGGACATCACAGCAGACCTCCTACAGACTTGGCACGACATGGGACACATTTCCATAGATTTCAGTTAACTAAGGCCTCACTGAGTTCTCCTGCATCCATGTGCCCGGGCAAGGACATTCCAGGGGATCCGGGTGGCTGTTCCCCCACTCACAGGGATAAGCATATGAGGGGCAGGTAGGTTACAGGACCCTTTAGAGGGCAATGACAGCGCTTTCTCTTTTCCATCATACAGCAGCTAAAGGTTGGTGTTACCTTGGCAATAAATATCTGGTATTTCCCCTCTTTCCTAAGCTATCAGTCTCTAGACACCTCCTCTGCACTATGCACATGGGCACACTTGCACACACTCATCTACCTAAAATAACTCCTGCCTGATCCACACCATTTAAAAAGCCTCACAGGAAGTGGCCAGGAGTCCTTTCTCTCTTTGTCCTAAGATAAAACTTTGTTCAGCAAGCCAAAGGACAAAACCCCTGGAATTTCAGCTTGGCTGATCATCCCTCTTTCTTCTCCCTGTCTCAGAAGTGCAGTTGCTTCCAGCAGCTCTGCTGCCTTGCCTTAGGCAAGGGTCTCTTTAGAGGGAAATCACAGTTCCCTTAAATTGAGAGAGGGCAGAACTGAAAAAAATTTGGAGGTTTGGCAGGGCTTAGATCTGAAGCTTTAGTATGAGTCTCTAAAGACTAAGAAAAGGAAATTTCACAGAATGGGTGTTAAAAAAAGAAAAAATCTGTAATCAGTCTAATTTGATAACCAATTTGTCACAGCTATGCTCTCACCCTTGCTTTTCAAATGAATGTTGTTTGGAGACAAATGTCAGCAAGCCAGGCTGGAGTGTGAAATCCATCACGAGCACAGCCACCAGATGTGTTGGCTTTATGAACTTCGGATTTCCTGAACCTCCTGGTTAAAAAGCTTCTGTCTCTATTCCTTGAGATCAGGAGTGGTGAATTCATCACCTAACAATCAAGTCAAAGTTGTTTATCGAGAAGTTTCTTATTTCTTGAGAAGTTTCATCAGATGAGGTTATTCATCATGGAATACGTGCTCCATTCAAGCAGTTTGAAACTTTCCAACAATTGTTTGGTTCTCAGACTCACTACCTGGATGAAAAATACTTCAATATGGTTATCATTTCCAGGTGTAAATGTTCAGTAGTGAACCCAAACTTGTCCTTTGTTAAAGTCTCGCAGTTGAGCTTATGAGACTTATTAATCTCTAGAAGAACACATTTCTGATGTAAACTATAAAATTATACATTTGAGGCAAATCCTAGATGCCTAAGCCACACGTGCATTGGAAAAGTCTTGGTTCACATGGTTGTAAAACTCCTGCAGGAAGCACACTGTCTTTGACTTACAAAGAAAGCTGGAAAGAGGAAGCTGCTTCATTTGCAAATTCAGCTCTCAAGATCGAGGGCAGCGTTCTTGTCTTCTGACTTCCCTCCAAAACCATTTTAAAATCATCACATCAAGCTACACTGAGTATGTACCTGTATTTATATAGAACTTGCTGGTATTTCTATCGTACCAAGGTTTAAATTCAGCATTTTAGCTCATGCCGCCTCTTGCTCGCACAGCACACACGGGAGATGTCCCTTTCCTGGGGGCTCACAGCCCCAGATGAAAACCTCTGGGGTGAGCAGCTCCCACAGAGAAACACTGGCAAAGCTGCCCCAAATCCACGTCCAGTACCAGGTTTGCAAACTTCACCCCAGTAACATTTGTTACAAGCACACACGTTTACACAAAGCTGGCTGCATCCACGTAGGACAGGAACTGTAATTTTTACCCACTTTGCTCTCAAATTTCTCTAGGGGCCGAGGCAAAACAGATGAACTGCTCATTCGTCCTCCCTAATTTAGTTCAGTCTGGGACTGAGGGGCACACGAGGCACCCTTCACATGCCCACATTTCGGGGCTGGGTGCATTTCTCCCGGTGGAGGACACACTCAGGGAAGAACGTGCTCAGCAGCACAAACGTCACTGCATGAGCCACAGGCTGGGCACTGCCGCAGGACCCACACGCTGCCCCAGCACAACCCTGCCCTTCCCATTTCTCTCTTACCTCCTTTCCGCTCTTGACGACCATTCCTGCTCCAAAAGGCAAGAAAAGCACGGGGGATGCTGCTCCTTTTCCTGTTTATCTGAGAGCCCAGCACAAAGGCAGCTCCAAAGCAACCTGGGTGCAAATTGATGATCAGGCAATAAAACTGTCTTTAGATAAGTAGAACAGTTTGCATACGCCTTTGTGCGTGCACCTGCCTGTTCAGCGAGTCATCACTCATTTCACAGCTCATTTCGCTGACTGTGGTCTACAGGTTTTATCTCTTTAATTGGGCAAACAATACACACCTTGTCTCTGCTCATAAAGTCCAGTGCTAACGTGCATGTCTCCTACAAGTTGGTGGTTTGGCTTTTCTTTAAGCAGCTCTAAGTAATGCTGAGCATTTAAGGTGGAGTGTTATTTTTGTGGTGGTTCAGTCTGCAATGCAAGTACTCAGATTTCTTCAGGGATTTTGATTCTGGCTGAGGCCAGTCTTTGAGAGCCCACATCAGCGTCTACTGAAGCTTAGGGAGGGAGTCCCTTTGATGCCAAATGGCTTTGGGATGGACCCAACAGGGCTAAAAAGAAAGGGCAAGAAATGAGAGTCCCCTCCTTCCCAAGCAAAGGGTCTAAAGCAGAATAGCGTAGTAGCCGAAATTTATCAGTTACCCTACTTCAGGGGGTTTCTTTGGGAAAAGATTGGGCTTTTTTAAAAACACATAAGCAGTGCATTATCCAGAGACTGGCTTTAGCATCTCCATCGAGGCCAGCAGAGTTAATGCCGCTACAACCTTGGCCTGAGAAGTTAGTGCAAAGAGCAGCTGAAACTGCCCGAGTAGAGCATGGTCCTCCAGCAGTGTGTTCTCCCTCCTTCTTCTACACCTCTCACTGCTCCCTGCTCCCAGTGTTTCCAATCCTGTCCTGCAGGCTGGGGCTGCAGGGCACTGGCACAGTCCCTGTGCATCCCGCAGGGAGATGCAGGGGGATGCAGGGAGATGCACCATCACCTGCCAATGGGCTCTGCACAACCCAGCTCTGACCTGGGGCCCTGCCTGAGCTACCAAGAACCGGGACAAACACGACAGACCTGACAAGGCTCTCCGGGAGAGGATGAGCACCCATCCCTGCAGCAGTTTGAGCAGCGAGGCCGGAGAGAACCACTCAAAAAAACACACACCCACACACACTTTGCAGCATGATTAGTTTTTGGCGAAGACACACTGAATGTAGGGGGGGAAAGTGCTGTCTTTGTTCGAGGATGCAAATGAGCATCTTTTTTAGAAGCTGAGAAAGAGCCCCGACTAACCAAAATTGCGCATTGACTGAAATAAGCCAGGCTGCCTTTCAGATGTAGACTTCAGACAGAAAATGAAACATATCAAAGTGTCTGATTTGACGTGGCTTGCAGCTGCAAGGCAAAGCGACTGTCCCATTTTTTTCCCCTGAGGCAAACACTCAAGATTTTCTTGATCTTATCTTTGTCTTTCTATAAGTCTTTGAAAACCATCTGTAGAGATTCATAAAGGGTATTTGTGTTTTAAGTAAACTGCAGAAGTGATCTATACCGAACAGATGGAAACAAATCAAAAAGCTTAACGGGATGCAGAAAAACAGCAACACTTAGAAAAATACTAGATATGAATGAGTAGGCAGGTTGTCTCCCATTTGTATTACATTTGGTGTGGCATCTCTTTCCCGGAGCTCTCTCTGCAGGCCGCACACTGAGCTCTCCTCACTCCTCTCCTGTCCTCATTCACAGGCTGCAAAACACTTCCCCGGCTGCGCCTGCTCTTCTGGACAAGCATCCCTTCGATGGGAATTGTTCGGCTCCTTGGCAGAGCCCTCGTATCCACCCGGAGCCCTTAGTGCAGCTCCCTCACAAATAGATTGCATTTGACAGCAGAGGGTTCTGATTTTTCACAGCTTGCCAAAACATTTCTGCACAGGGAAGGTGGGGGAGAAAAGTGCTACAAATCAATCTCGTCGTGCTCGGGGATCGTGCGGTTGTTTGTTTGTTCCGGGTGATGTTTTTTTCTGACAGACGATTTCAAAGAAGCACAAGACTGCTTCCTCAGTACCAGCTTTTCATAGAAGACACAATAAGGTGCAAAATGATGTGTCTTACTGGAGTGAGTGGGCGTTAATGGGACTTCCTGAGAGTACTAACAAAACCCACAGAGAAACAGAGAAAAAAACACTTAAAAAAAATTTTCCCTGGTGTTTCAGCTGCAGCCTTGTGTGTTCTCTCCTGTCCCCATTAGTCAGGGCCCTGCGTGCCCAGTTTGAGGAGGATGCTGTGACACTGCAGGGGAGCATCAGCCCTGGTTCAGGTCAGTCATTGCAGTGAAGCTGTGGCCAAGGATGGGTTTTGCTCAGGGTTACAAAGACGGTTTTTGTATCAGCATAGCTCTGACTTCACAAAATTCCCAGCAGTTTGTTCGGAGAGTCTGTTCCCTGCTAACACAAAGTCTGGACTGTATAATCCCCTCCATAAATTTATCAGCTTCCATCATAAAACCACGCGGACAGTGTTGCTGCACAGCTGTTTCATAACCTCAACCCTCTGGTGGCAGCAATGCCTGTTTTCTTTCCAGCTTATGTGTATTAATGGCCAGTTTGTACCTTTATTTCCCCTCCTCCTTTTCTTTTCCTTTCTTTACTCACCAGTCCCTAACAAGCCCAAGGCAAAGGTTAAAGAAAATTCCAGATGGGAGACCTGGGGATGGAGAAGGCTGTTGGAGTGATATCAAAGAACTCCTCCACTTTGTTTCTGTAGGATGTTACGTGATAGAAGTTCAAGATAAATGTGTGCTTCTATTGAGCTACTTAATTTATTACGAAGCCAAGACACAGGCTCTGCCTTAAGCATCTCAGGAGGTGGATGTTCCTATCCTGCAGTCCCACCTGGCCCCAGGAAGGACACAAGGGACAGTCCTGTCCCTTTAGGCTCTGAGACTCTTTGGTTGGGGTCCCCAGGCACACAGGAAAGGCCACTTTGAATGAAGAAATGGCAGGGTGTGCTTTGGCACCAAGTCAACCTTCCCCCACCAAGATGAAAGTCCAGCAGCTCTAAATGATGAGCCCTGAGCTCAGTGCAGACCCAGATGTGTTCGCACTGCTGTCAGAGGGAATTCATCTTTGACCCTGCTAGAGCTGAGCAGGACAATGTCAAAAGTGTCTGAAAACTCAGTTCTCTCTAGGCCAGGAGGCAGGGCCAGAGCAAAACCCTGACATCCCTCCTCTCCCTCAGCACAGGGCTCCAGCCCCAGGGCTCCAACATGAGCAGCTGTGGTGGGAAAGGCCCTTCCATGTCTACCCACCAGCCTCCAGGACAATCACTGTGGTGTGCTACATACTTTTACCACCATCTCTCTCAGCCATTGATCAAGGAAACGAAGCATTGCTACATTTTTCTCTGCCCCTTCCAAAGGGGTCATTGCCTTCTGCTCGGTCATGCCAGCTTCCTTCTCCAAAAGGGAACAGGCCAGTACTGACTTCCACCCTTGTCCAGCAGGCCACACCCATGAGACCATGCATGGTGACATCCGGGGCATTGTCACCCTGAACATGCCCATTTTCACCCCCATCTGGAGCTTAGCCAGCACCAGGCTCTGCCTCCCGAGCAAAGCACGAGCATCCCATGCTGCCACTCCAACGGCCCTGTGGTGTTTGGATCCATGTAAGTGCAGATTCCCTGTTCCATCCATCTACCAGCCTGGAGAGCCTTGCCTGCAAAAATAGAGGCAATGCTGTGACTGATATTTTTAGAAAGGGAATGCATATGTAAATTATTCCCCTGAAAATGTCTCTGTGCGTCAGCCTCTCCCCTGATTCAGAGAACATCCCTTCTATCTTTTCCTCAAGTACACGCTGCGCACAGAGAAGCTTAACATCTCAGGCAGAGACGGTTGCTGCAAAAGTGATTCATCTATCACATCCTTCACAGCTTCGGTAAACTGGAACGGTGCGAATCTCTCTGCCCCCGGTCTTGGCTGCTCCGGAGCTCCCGACTTCCCTCCCATTCACAGCTTCATGCGCACAGCGGAAGGCGAGGAGCGCGGCTGGCTGCCTCACCTCGCTGTCCCCAGCCTCCCACCGTATGCTTCCTGCTGGGGATGCAGTCAGAACCCAGACAGGCCCATCTGCCGGGAGCGCTTCCCCGGCCGGCGCCTCGGGGGCTGCGGATGGAGGTGTCCGGGCGGGGAGGAGCCCTCGCTGCCCTCTACACGCACCCAGCGAGCGTCCCACCCGTGATCCCTGCATCCAGACCATCCCCGTCCCACCGGCCAGAGCCCAGCCCGCTGCAGGGCTGCCCGGCCCCGGGCAGGCGAGGCATCCCACCCGTGATCCCTGCATCCAGACCATCCCCATCCCACCGGCCAGAGCCCAGCCCGCTGCAGGGCTGCCCGGCCCGAGGCAGGCGAGGCATCCCACCCGTGATCCCTGCATCCAGACCATCCCCGTCCCACCGGCCAGAGCCCAGCCCGCTGCAGGGCTGCCCGGCCCCAGGCAGGCGAGGCATCCCACCCGTGATCCCTGCATCCAGACCCTCCCCCTCCCACCGGCCAGAGCCCAGCCCGCTGCAGGGCTGCCCGGCCCGAGGCAGGCGAGGCATCCCACCCGCGATCCCTGGATCCCTGCATCCAGACCATCCCCATCCCACCGGCCAGAGCCCAGCCTGCTCCAGGGCTGCCCGGCCCCAGGCAGGCGAGGCATCCCACCCGTGATTCCTGCATCCAGACCATCCCCATCCCACCGGCCAGAGCCCAGCCCGCTGCAGGGCTGCCCGGCCCCGGGCAGGCGAGGCATCCCACCCGTGATCCCTGCATCCAGACCATCCCCATCCCACCGGCCAGAGCCCAGCCCGCTGCAGGGCTGCCCGGCCCCGGGCAGGCGAGGCATCCCACCCGCGCTCGGCGCTGGCAATAGGGAGCCTCCCAAGAGGAGGCGGCACTCCCAGCCAGCAGCACACGCAGCTGTGTTTCTCCACCCCCTCACATTCACACCCTCCACCTCCGCAACCTGCCCAAAACTCCTCCGGTCCCAGCGGCTGCTCGGCAGCGCAGGCAGGGCAGGAGCTGTGCACAGGCAACTCGCAGAGCCCTGAGCTTCGGGAGGTAAACAGCCCGGTCCCCGACGTTATGTTCCATCACTGTCCAGAAGCTATTAGGAAGCTAATTAAAATGAATAGATCACTTAAGTATTCAGAGTTCATATCCCATTAATTCAACAGCGCAAGATACAGAGGAAAAGACAAAGGCTGAAGAAAAGGCCAAGGACACTACAGAAACGTTCCTCAGTGTGGATTTTTTACCCTCCATTCTTGTAATACAAAAGATAAGTCTGTCTCCTGGCTTATCTAGATACATTTGTAAAGATTAAAAACACACTTCTTTGCCTTTGCATTCTGCTGTAAATGATTAGCCCATGGTATCGTTAAGCAGGCACTCTGCCAGCCCCAAGGTTCTGATTTAAGCCACAGACAGGGAAATTCAGAGGGAAACCTGCTGCTGCCTGTGCGGAGCAGCCAGGCAGGCAGGACGCTGCCATTTCCTTGCCCTTGCAGGCAGATGGGGAGATGGGGCTGCACATGCAGCCTCAGCCCTACAGGAGAGCCTGGCCCCAATTCCTGCACCAGGAAAAAAGAGCATTTTCCTGCTTCCTGGTGCTGTTTGGGAACATGGACGTGGATACCCAGGCAAGGGCATATCTCCCACCTGGAGCAGCCCAGTGACCTCACCTCCAAGATTCCACTCTGGCTTTGAGGCTGGCTGTGAGATGAGAGTAGCAGTTTCCAAAGCATTGGGCACGATCCAAGGAGGTGTCCCTGGAGAGAAACTACTCTCCCCAAGCACGTCCTGAAAACCCAGCTCAGCAGGAATGAGCAGGCTGCAGAAGAGGAGTCAGGTAGCTCAGAGGGTGGGAAATGGGATCACACCTTAAAAAAAAGCCACTGAGAAACAGCTGTAGCACAGCCTTGCAGCCTGTAAGACCTGGATGTTGCTCTACTGCAAAGATCTGTTTGCAATGTGTGAGGCCTTGGAGAAATTCAAGAGTGGCTCTGGTCCCAATCCCACCTCGCACTGCCAGGTTTCAGCTGCTCTATCACCCTGCTTCATATCCGTTTTTAAAACTGGCATTGCAGGCACCTAAGTGTCTCTGTCTCCCTGAAAATATTGCTGGGTCAGAGAAACTCAGCTACGGGCAACCTGCTGAAGAACGGGTGTGCTCGTACCCCAAAAGACTCTACTGATAGTCCTATGGTTTGGAGCTCTCCAGCTGAAGAAAACCTAACTCAAGGAATGGCATTTCTTTGTCACATTGCAGACCAGCACAAATTAATGTATCGGCATTAAAAGTCCATGAAAAATGGGGTTAATTACGGAAACGATGACCTTTACATACAGCAGCTCAGGCATGGGCTGCTCTCATACATCATCACGTTAGGAAGAGCCACTTCCTGACACACAACAGCAAATAATAAATAATAAATAATTAATCCATCAAACCAAATTGAACTTTGTGTAATGTAGTCCTGACAAACCATAGATTAATTTGCCTAATCCATCATCTGTTAATCCTTCATCCCCAAGAAATGCACATAAGTGCTACAACTGTGTCATTCAAGTCCATTCCTACAGGCAGGGGGACTCAGGTACAGTCTTCCCGAAATCCATCAACTGAGTTTCCCACCTTTGGAAAATACTGCCAGAGCATTGCAGATTCCGTATGTCAAAGGTGGATAACTGGAGCATCAGAAGTTCTGGATTTATGAAGCCACAAAAATAACAATCAGGGGTTTATATCATCTGTAACTAAGACAATTCCGCTGAGCTTAGCGCATTGTTTGCACTATATAAATAATAAATGCTAATACTCAATGTTAAAGAAACTGGAGCTGTAACCTGTACTAGTAGATCTACACAATAAAGCTCATTGCATAACAGCTTGCAGGTTAGAATAAGGCTCTTGGTAAAAGGAGGAAATGAAGAGGATTCCTAGGTTTCAAATGTATTTTGTTCTGAGTCTGTTTAGGGTGTCCCAGCTGCAGGAGAGGTAACACAGCAGAGCCGGGGAGCTGTCCCTGGAGAAGACACAGAAGTGGTGGGTGTGCCCACCTTACTGCAAATACTGGAAACTGGCAATGTATTTCTGTAGCCACCGAGTGCAAAATGATCCCAGAAAAGAACAACACTGGATTTAGGTGCAATAAAATCTCCCAAACTTTCTGTGGTAATCAGAAGTTTCTGTGTCAAACTCAGCTGAAGCCCAAGGTGCAAACCAGCAGCTGGTACCCAGCTCAGTAGCAGGAGACAGGCAGGAAGGCAGGCACCCAGGCACGCTTGCTACTCACATCCACCCAGCTTCCCAGGTTAGTGGGGAAATTTGGTACAGGATTGTTAAATACTACAGGAACCCAGTAACTTTTTCCCAGTTCACGCTGAGTAACAAGTTTCACAGCAGTGGAAATACTCACTTATCCAAACAATTATTGGACACCAGAAAGGTGCCTACTCCCACACAAGAGCTGGAAACCTACGTCTGGTTTTAAACGGAAAGCCAAGAAGCCAGGAATTAAATACTTTCCCTTCCTGTAACAGATTACTCCAAAGTCAAGACGTTTCCCAGCCTTATTGTCAAATCTAATTAATTTGTTCTTTGCAACATCGCTTGCATTTGCTTTAACTGTCAAGTGGCACCACGAAGTGACAGTGCCAAACCTGCCCAAGAGCTGCAGAGGAACCCTGCGGCCCTTTTGCACTCAACATTAACCCCTCATGTTCACACTCAGCTTGTGCATTGTGGTTCCTGGATCCTCTCCGAGCAGCTGGGAGAGTGTGCAGGCCTGCAGGGTCCTTCCCTGGCAGAGGGACCAGGAGGGTGCCTCTTGTGGCATTAGCACAACAAAAATCTTGCAAAACATTCCAGAGATGGCAGGAGCAGCAAGGACAGCAGCAGGGTCATGTTTTGCTGCCTTACTTGCCAGTGAAGAACAGCAACTTGCATTGCTCCTGCCCCACTGCAGAAGTCTCCATCCCCGAGCAGTAAATACAGTTTGAGGGAAAAAGCTCTCAGATAAGAAAGGCAGGACTGCTGAGTGTGAGACACAACACAACCAACCTTTGCTACACCTCAGGGAGAGGGCACTGCACTCCTAATGAACACTCTAGGGTAGAATTACAAAGTATTAACGTGCTTGTGTGTAAAAAGTGCAGTAATGGCTGAAAGCTGGAAACCAAGGGTTAATGGAAGAAGCCACAGTCACCTGTGCAAATGCATATTTAATGTTCTCAGAGGACAACTATGCCAACTGCTCGGCAGCCAGGAACTCCTTCTTAAGAGCTACTGTCATAAGCTTCTGATCTAGTTCATAAATAATCATCAAATGAAATGATTTATGGATTTGCTGAACTAAAACTTTCTCTGTTCTTCCTCAGCTCCTCTTCGATGTCTGGGAGAGGAAGGGGATGCAGCAGAGCTGCAGGAGCTGGGGCTGATGTCGCTGTGCACAGGTTAAGGTTGTCCCTTGCTTTGCCGGGGGCTGTGTAGGCGCCTGAACCTGGCACAGGGATACCCACAGGATGGGCTTGGGGACAATCCCAGGACCCTCCTTGGCTCCCAATGGCCACGTCCATATCTGGGACCTGCCCCAGGCTCCCGCCCTGCACAGCATCCTTCAGGTCCTGGCTTGTGCCAGGCTGGGAAAAACTTATCCCAAGGCAGTGGTGGTTAGATTATTACCCAGATATTAATCTCAAAGATCCCAGTCCATTTTCTCCAGTTATCCCTTTATTTAGAAGAGCCAGACTGAACATAAACTGACACACTCAAGTGTTATACGATTATCACTATATAAATAAATGTCATCACATTTAAATCACAACCCAATCTAACTTTGAGGTCAGCCCTGTTTTCAGCAGAAGGTTGGACTTGGTAACCTCTCGAGGGCCCTTGAAAACTAAATTATTCTCTGACCTAATGACTTTTCCCTAACAGAAATTTCCATCTCTTTTAACAGAAGTAACTTACAGCAAAGCACGAGAAAAAAGAAAGTTTAATAACAGGTACCTCCTATTTTGAAGCTACTTTGGATTCAAAGCTTTGGGAGAAGTAAACACATTTAAAAGACAGTGGAGCCTTTAAAACAGGGCACAGGTTGTAATCCTGCCGCACTCTGCACAAGGCAGGCACCCAGTTCCAGAGCTGGCATGCCAGCTTTCATATCCATTGCTGTTTGATTTTCTAATGGTATCCAATTACCTTTCATAGCATAGAAGACAGACTTAAAATACGTCATTTTTTTTTAATTATTATTGCTAAAGCCCGAACTTGCTTGGAGTGATTTGCAGGCTGCCCTCCTCTCCTTGGGAGCACCGGTCAGCTCCCAGCAGCGTATTTTTGGTATATTTATAGAAAGTTGGGGTCAGATGGTTATTGCGGTGCAGAGAGCCCCTCGCTAAGAGACCCCAAGAGCTGCCTCCCTCTCTTGCCAGAGCGAGGACGAGCCCCACAGCCCCGCCAAGCCCCGCAGCTGCTGCGAGGATCAAGCCGCGCTCGTGTCGGGCTTTGATGTTCCCAGGTGGAAGGAGCTCTGCCGGCGCGGCGGAGTGTTGTTTTTACACAAGATTTATCAGCACAGTTAACGCACCGCCACAGAGCTGCTCCCCGAGCATGCCCTGCATGGTAATGAGCGCTCGCAAGCCCCGCAGCTGCTGCAGGTACGCGCTGACACTCACCTTCAAAGGGCTTTACAAACACCGGCTCGGCGAGCCTCACCCCCGGCTCCCCAGGGAGAGCTCAGCTCCGCTTCCCGGGGAAGGGAGGGAGGCGCAGAGGTCGCGGACTGGCTTCGTGATGGGCTTGGGAGAGCCAGGATTCAAAAGAGATTTAAGTATCTTATTTTCACACAGACATTTATATAGGGCTTACACATTGTACTGCCTGGAGGAACCTCGCACTTCGGCGTACGAGACTTTTGGTGGGTTAGGATATATTTTATCCTGAGCTGTGTAATTTTTCAATATCCAACAGGATGAGCTGCTCCATAAAATAGAGTTCTCAGGCAGAAGCTTTGTTGAATTTTAGCAGAGGCACATCAATGAATCCACACTGATATCCCAGGGAGATCAAACAAGAGGATAGAAAAATTACAGGAGAAAGCATCTGGGATCCTTTGGGGGAAAACTGTCAAAGTATCATAGGAAAATATAAAGTTTGACGGGGTATCAAGAGGTCGTCCAGTTCAGTGTTTATAAACCTCTAAAAATCACTTAACTCCTTAATCTAGCAGTCACAGACTACTTTGTGCCCTGCTGGCACAACTGCCCTACTTGCAAACCTAACCAGGATTTGGACAAATGCTGAAACATGTTTTTTCTTCTCCCATTTTCTTTTTTTAATTTCCTGCATGATTTATTCCTTCCTGGTTGTCTTCTGAGCTACCATGGGATGTTCTGTGAACATCTGGCCTCACCTTCCAGAGTCACAGGTGCCATCAAAACCATCCACACCAGCCCAAGAGACAATGCCATTCCC
The DNA here is from genome assembly GCA_013399875.1 of Gymnorhina tibicen. Taxonomy (NCBI): domain Eukaryota; kingdom Metazoa; phylum Chordata; class Aves; order Passeriformes; family Artamidae; genus Gymnorhina; species Gymnorhina tibicen. The sequence goes on along the minus strand of VXAZ01007126.1, from coordinate 1,374,964 downwards.
TTCAGTGACCTCCAGGCTCCATTCCACACCTCACCCCACCATCTGAGATCAGGGCTCCTGCGGGTTCCCTGCCTCACCTCTATGGGCACTGCACAGGGACATGCTCTGTTATATGCCTTTAGAAACAGAGCCCCTCGTCATATACCTCTTGTCAAAATATTCCCAGTTTCTTCCAGTCAAAGCTGGGATGAATAAGTCTAAAAACAGCAAATGGGTCTTACTGGATTTGCAAAGGAAGGTTGCTTTGAGCTACCAGAGTCATCCTTGGACCTCTGTGGATAGCACATTTTACAGATCCAGCTGTGTTGCCAAAGAAAAAAGCCCAGCAATTTAAATAAGTACTATGCCTCTAATCCTTGTAGCTCACTGTCCTGCCCAAATTTGACTGTCTCCTTAACCACCCTTTGCTGTAGGAAAGGCTGATCAATACCAGGCACTGAGACCAGGTAATTAGTGCAGCCTCTGTACAAGATACACCTGATCTCACCCAGAGCCACTCCTGCCTCTCCTAATGCTTGGTGCAGGACCCTGGGCCCATAACCATCCACCCATCAGGATACACAGCCTTTGGGGTGATGCCAAGCAGCTATTTTCCATATTCATACACAAAACCATCCTCCCATCAAGATTCAAAGCCTTTGGTATGACACCAAGTGGGGTTTGTTTTCATTTTGTTTTTTTTTTTACATATTTGGGCAGATGGAAGCAAGCATTTCCCACACCTTTCCCACACCTCCTCCCAGGAACAAGCCCGGCCCATCCAACTCCTTTCCCAACCACAGGAACCGCAACCCTCTGTGGTTTGTGTACGTAGCTAATGCGCCGAGGTCTGCTTTTTGTTTAAATAGCTGTGAAAAGCAGAGAGTGTGTTTTACCCAGAGATATATTACACTTGATTAGCCGGGGCGCTGGAGCGCGAATGCTACAACAGGAGACGGACGTGCTTAACCAGCGGTTTGAGCCCGCGCTCCGGTACCGGGAGGTCAGGGGAGAGATTAACTATATCTGACTGCCGTGTCAAAACACTCAATTGCAGCATTTATAAACCCACAGAACTAGTTGCCTCGGTCGGCAGAGCAGATTTATTTCCCTCCCTGTAGCTCCCGCAAAACAAACCGGGGCGGTTGGCGGGGCCAGGTTTGCTTTCGGCTCCTGCCAAAGGGCAGGGAGAGCTGAAAAGTTCAGGTGGAGACGGGAAGCTTCCAATACCTTCAGACAAAAAATGTAAACCTAGGGGAAAAGATGGTGATTTTTCAGTTTCCTCTGCTTATGGCTGACCCACAGTTGTCTAAACACTTCTTTAATAGAAGAAAAAAAAGAATCCCATTTCCCTGCTCTTCAACAGGTGTAATACACACGTAATAACTTCTGGTTTACACTCAAAAACCTTGTGAAAAAAAAAGTCCTACTTTTCACACCAGGGATGTCTGGGTTTGATTGCCCTGTAGAGTCCTAGAAATGTGTTTCTGTGCAAAACAAGTTGAAGGTGACCCCTGAAGAGAGATTCCCAAGGGAGGCCTCCCACTTCAAAATCAGCATCTTTTCAGGATGCTGTTTTTTAAACTCATGGTTAGATTTGGAACTGCACACGCAGCTCTTGAAGTGCAAGTCTAGTCCTTTTTATCCCAATATACATCCCCACTGGAAAAGGTTGAGTGATGCCCGGTGTGTGCAGAAAACTGCAGCATGTGGCTACTGAGAATCAGAATTTGGACAACTGGGACCACCACTTAAAACCAAAACAGAACAAAACAAAACAAAAACCCACCATTTCTTCAGCTTTATGAGATATGTATGACTAAGGAAAAAGGCTTTGCTTCCCTTCTGCTCCCAAATTCAAGACTTTCTTCTCAGCATCCAGACTCAATTCCATCCAACTTATTGTCACTTCAAATTGCCCTCTTTTTCCATATCAAACTCAGTGGTCATCATGTGATGTTACTGACAGCTTATTCCTCCCTATTTCATCTGTGGTTTCAGCATCAAGGGCAAGACTGGAGATGTCACCAGCATTTAAAGAAAAAAGTGCCAGACACCCAGGGTCAGCGTCCCAAGAGCACGTCTCCTCTTCACCACACACACTGCAGGTACTTTAAGGAGCTATTGCCCCTCATGCTCTGCAAAAGCAGCAAATTCTCTGTATTTCAAGCCTATAAAGAGCACTTTTGTTTCCAGGGGCAGGACCAGTGCATCCAAGAGATACCAAAACTAGAAGTGCTCATCCTTCAAAGCCTCCTAGGTGTTTCTTAGCCTACTCCGGGCCCTGTGGACTCCCCAGCTCAAACCAGCCGGGGTTCAAGGCTTCCTTCTCTACACCCTGCTGCACGACACAGCCGTGCCCACATTAGCCTGGCAGAAGACACAGGCAGGACTTCTCCACTCAAGTCACAGGAATGTTTCTGGGTACAGACTGTCTGGATAAACCAGATGCTTCAGCACCCTGAGCTATGCTGCAGGGGTGCAATTTTGTTTTTAAAACTGCACTTAGTAGCGTTCTGACTTGCAGGTTTCACTTTTTAATAGTAAACACATTCTGTAGGTGCCAGAGAACATTTCAAAGCATTTCAGTGGAGTCCTTTTACCTCCACAGCCTGGGGGCACATACACTGAAACAACAGCTGAAATCCAATTACTGAGGAATATTCCCAAGTGCATTTCCATAGGTAATTTGTTAGTCTGTTGGAACATGCAAAGTGATTTTTCTCCACTTCTTGACGCTGTACCATAGGCTCCTAGGTTGAAGATTTCTATCCAAATTGCATAGTAACTACCACTGGAAAGGAATCCACATGACCAGGGGAACAACCTGCCAGCACTTTCCAGGACCCAGCCCTCACCTTTGATTTGACAAGAAGTTATCAGCCCAGCCACACCAGAATCCCTGCTACCACCCGAGCTTCTCATTGCCCAATTGGTTTGATGCATAAAGACACGAGCAGCCTGAAAGTATTTTTCCTTCAGCATCCTGTTTATTGATTTAGCAAGGAGCTGACACAGATGTGCAGATCTAGAGACAAGCCGTAATGCAATCCCTTCATCTGCTGTCACTCAAAGTCACACAAGCTGGCTGCTGCCATAAGGGGAGGAGTGGCCACCCTGCTCATTTTGGGACTGGCAAACAACCCAGCCAGGAGCTTTGTCCTCATTAGGGAGGGACCCCCAGAGTGCCACCACATCTGTGCTGTGCGTGCCATCACGGCACATCAAATGCTGTGCCCGGGAAAGCTCCACGTGCTGGGTACAGCCATGGTGTCCTTCCCTTCTCCTCACAGCCAAAGAAAGGGAACCATGGCATCGTATTTATCTGCAACATGAACCAACCCAGAAGCCACCCTTCTGCTTGAGGTGCTCTCCCACCCGGTTGGGGTGTAGCCACACCTTCAACCCAGCGGGAGAACCCCAGCTGGGTCCCTCACAACCACATCAGGACGGGTTCACAGCATGGGTTCCAGGTGGGAGCACCTCATCCGCTCCTCTCCCCAGTCAGTATCATCCCCACTGGTGAAATATCACTGGAAATTCGTCTAATTTCAGAAAGAGGAGGCAAAAATTACATAGACAAAGTTTGGGTCAGAGTGACAAGGAACATAATCAGAAAAGAGCATAGATGAACTGCCTGTGAGTTAAAGATAATTCAGGGCAAATTAAAGCATCTGAACTCCTACTGAGAGCCACTGATTTAGAATTATGAAGTTAACTTACAGCAATCATTTTCTATATGAAAGCAATTACGGATGGGTTAAAAGCTTCTGTTATTATGGATTGTGTATGGCTGCCACAGAGGGTTCAGTCTCCCAGGATGAAATTTTAGTCTTCGTGAAAAACTACTACATCCTGTATGCCAAATCTTGTTCACCCATCAGAAAGTCATTGAACATCAGACATTTTATTAACCAATGCAAATGCAGACAGCCAGGGAGAGGTAGATAGGGAACATCCTGCTTGCCAATAAAGCACATACACACAAATCACCATGGTTCACTTCCCAAAATAATCACACGGGCTCAAACACACAGCTGTGATGGATGGCAAATTTCCAAGTCTTAATGCATCAGAAAGTAGAACCGTTGTTTGAAATGGTCATCTCTTGAGGGGAACAGAAAAGTCAGGGGAAAGCTTGTGAGAAACCTGCAAGCACGGGGCCATCCCCAGGAACAGCCTGGTGGTGGTCTGCAGGAAGGTCACCAGCCATGGTGACAGTGGCCTCCTCCATCTGCTGCTACCTGGGCAGAGCCTCCAAAGCAGGTCCAGCAGCAGCTCCCACAGGGCTGCCTCTGAGAGACAAGGTGACGTCAGAGAGCAACACCCCAGCTCCTGCTCTCACCCCTTGGCAGGAGAAATGGGGCACTTGGGGGTCTGGGGGCACAGCCTCTTGTGGGACAGACCATCCTCCACATGTCCACTACCCCCAGAGCTCTGAGGAGCAGCCCCCAGGACAGCTGCCTGCCCCTAAACCAGCCCCGGCCCGACCACAGAGTCACATAGCAACAGCTCGCAAATGGAGCTGACGAAACCATTTACCAAAACGATCCATTATACTGAGCCTCTTCCTTCTCTTCATTCTTAATTGGGCTTTATTTCTTGTTTGGTGTTTTCTGAGCAGTTAAGCGAGTTGACAGACCTTTTGTTTCTGGAATGAAAATGAGATTTTGACTGCAATGTGCATGGCAATGAGCCGAGTGTGTGAGGGCATCTCCATCATGTGTCTTTCAGGGATGAGATTTGGAAGGGGGGGGAAAAGGGAAACCTGTCCAAGACCTTGTGGAAACCAAAGGTTCAGAGGTGTTTCATAGTGTAGATATTTGGATTTCTCCTGCTGCAGAGGCTGTGAGAGCAGGAGGGGTGTGAAGTGACAGCCAGCCTGGCCCCTGTGTCCAAGGAGCAGCCTTGGGGCACCGCAGGCATCGTTCAGCTACAAGGGCAGGGAAGCACTTGCTCCACAGGGGCCAGCAGGGACTCAACACAAGGCTCTGATGGTCAGCATGGATCCATAATTGACAGTTACAACAGGTGAAATTTAGCAGCTAAACTCAGAGGGTTGTAATAACCCAGCAGTGCTGCAAAGGTAGGGAGGAAGGAAGGCTTGTGCGTAACGCTTGAGGGGGAAACCCACGGCACGGAGAGCAAGGGCCAAGTGCTGCTTGAAGAGAGGTTGAAGGCAAAGATCTCATTGGATTCAATACAGTCTGAGTCCTAATGAGGAGACAGGGCAGCTCATTCTCATCACACAGTCCTCCACTCCATCTTTCCTGAGGACACCCCAGATCCTGCTCCTCTGGCTCACCTGCGGGCAAGTGCAGAGATCTCCTGGCAGGAGGGCTGTAAGCCTGAACACGAATCCTCACAGGTGCTTCTGTGCTCTCCTGCTAATTTCATCAGCCCTGGAAAATCTCCATATTTGCTGCACACAGCCATCAGTACCTGTGGGTGGATGAGATGGAGGCTCCTCATGGTTTTCCCAGGAAAGAAAAGTCTATGCAGAAACGGCAAAGCACGGCTCCAGGCACTAAATGAACAATGGAGCATCCTCCCTGCAGCTTTTGGGAAACTTTAGGTGCTGCTCCCCTGCATGGGTTCCTGGCTCAAAGGTAAATGAGATAAATAAGTGAAACAAAGCTTTGCATTCCCAGAAATCCCCTGCTAAGGCGGATTTGGAATCTTTATTACCACCTCAAAAGTGCTGTTTAAAGTGGTATCTTTTGGGGAAAATCCCCAAGCTGGCCATAAAAACTGATAAATGATCACTGGGAAGCAACAAATAAAGGAACTCAATCTTTTGCCCTTTCTGCTCATCTTTTCTATGCATGTTTTTCATGGCAAAGTCAACACAAGAAATGGCACCTATTTAGCACTATTGATCCAGCTTACTTCAGTAACAAACCACATTAAGTTAAAATCAATACCAGCCACTCTTAAACTGATTTAGGAGTGTCCACACAAAGGGGCTCACACCAGTTTAGACAGATTTGCTTTGTAACCAATTTAGTTAAAACATGCAATCTAGGGACCGATCTGTGCTGTGAACAGCTGGGAGGCATTAATTCCTGGGGTTCAAAGGCATCAATTCCCAAGTGCCATCAATGGCTCTCAAGGGACAGGATAGGGAAGTGTCACTGACAAACATCCATCTTTCTTGGCAAAACATACAGGTCTCCCTCGCTCCAAAAGCCAAAGAGATGGGGGAAATCCAAAGAAACCCAAATTAACCTCAGAGTTAATTTTATTTCTACAGCTTGCATTAAGGGAAAAAAAAAAAAATAGCAAACCGAAGCTGCTGGAGACAAACAGCTCAGAAAGCTGTGTTTTATTTCTCCCCCTGGAATATTTACTCCGTGGGACACATGCACTGCAGATCACTGTGCCCACTGTAAATCCAGCAGCGCTGGGCTTTGCAGCTCAGGCTGCAGCACCAGCCAAGCGACCGAGGTGAGGGAATGCAGCACGAGGAAGGGTTTGACAGTGCTGTTTATCACAGCAGCCTTCTGCTGGTTGAACACCCCGGGGTCTGTACGTGTGCAGGACAGGCTGAGGGGAGCCCTGGGGAGCACAGCACGGATTTCATCACGCACCATGACATCATGGCATCACAGGCAGCGCTGAGCCAGGCTGTAAATCTCAACCCAACAGAGGGAAGAAGGAATCTTACTTCAAAGGAGATGAGGCTTTAGTGTTTAGTCAAGTGCAAGCTCAAGGGTCTCCATGAGATGCGACGCCAGGGAAAGGCTCCAAGGAAATATTTGTTGTTACCTGCCCTGGCTAAGGGGAGAGAGCCTGGGCCTTGTGAGGTCCTGCCACCCCTGTGCCTCAGCACCCAAAAAGTTGACACATCATAGAGAAATCAGTAAAGACTATCTTAGGCTTGAGCTTCAGAGGGAAACTATCAAAAGTTTGCTCAGGACTTGGGGATTCTCGGAGCAAACAGCATTGGGCTGGAACAGTTCTGGTTCATCTATACCAAAGGAGAGAAGAGGAAAGCAGGCTCCTCAACCCATGCTTTTTGCCCACAATATCATAAAAATATTGCCTTCGGGGATGTTTTACACCGTGGAGAAAAATGTGGAAAAGTATCAGGCCAATGTTGTTTGTTTAGTTTAAAAGCAGATGTTTAGGTTTCAGTTGTCCCTGGGTTTGTGGTGGTTACAGCCATGGGTTGGTCTCCAGAGCACCCACACAGCGCTGTCAGATCAGCAGAGGTAACCTCACACTGAGCCCTTCAGGAGCTGCACACCTCCAGTCTCTAAACCCTGCTCATTTATTTCTCCTCCTGCCTCCTTTCTCCCCGCTCTGTCCCAGCAGCTGCAGGCACCATTTCCCATCCCTGTTCATTACCTGGGGAGATCGGGATCAGCCAACCCACTAAAACCCTTCCAAAAGGCAGGAAACGCCACACTTCATTGCTGCTTATCCACCTACAAAATATGCATGTTCAGGCATCTTCTCACCTCAGCTGCTTTTAAACCTGACACTCAGATGTGGTTTGGGGCTTCACTTTCAGGCTGTAACTCTGCTTTGTGATTTTCTGGATACCTGGAAGAGATTTTGAAATGGTTTTCCCTGCTGTTACCAGGTAATAATTTGTTTCACAGAAAGAGTCAAGAGTTATACTTACGTTGCTGAATTAAACACAGGAATGTTTTGAAAATAGAAATAAACCTATCCGGGTTTTATTATTTATTTAGCTTTAAAACCTCAGGTGCTAAAAATTAGCCACCGCTGTTCCATAAAAATACAAGGAATGGGTCTATCCCAGAGTAAATAAATAAGGTGAAGAAAAAAAAAAATATCACTTTCCACATATTGCTGCTGGGTGTAGAGCATTCCTAAAGAGGGACAAATCCTGCTGAGATATCCTGCTTGGGGTCTCCAAGGGCAACAGGCACTTGGATCCCAGAGCCAAGCAGGGTTTGGGAGCAAGGGATCCAAGCTCCAGGGCAAGGGATCGTATCTACGATATGATGATATCTCCACATTAACTGCTCCAACCACACCGAGTACCAAATCCCATCCTCACGCTGGAATCAAACACGTCTGGGAGTAGCCAGTGCCTTTCCCCAGCACTGCATTGAAATCCTTATTTAGCCGACAAAACACAATCCCACTCACTCCAGAGACCAGAGCTGGAGCTGGGAGGACTGGCATCCGTCATCGGGCTTAGTGCTCCGGCTGAGAGGCAGAGCCAGGGCTTTGTGAGGCGCGATGACAAACGCGCGACCGAGGACGCTGACCACGTGGCTGTGATTGCTATCAGGGGGTTATTGGCAGGGAAAGACAGCGTGCAGCTCACATGGCCATTTAAGGCCTTCTCTGATGCAGAGAAGGAGAGAAAAACCCTTTTGTTGGTGCTCCATCGCAGGGAAACGTGAATTAAGATGCTTCCTCTGGTGAGCAAGTACTTTCCAAACCAGCAGATCCAAAGAGAAAACTCAGACCCCTATGGGCACAAAGCCCACGTTTGTAGAAGCTTCTGCTGAGGATGCTGAAGAGGATCTTCACTGCCAAATGCTAATGCCAACTGTATTGGTGGTGCTGAGAGGGTGACATTTGGTCTGCTCTCTCCCTTTTGAGCACGTACACACATTTTTGCAGTGCCGAGAGCACTTTGCAACAGGAGGACTTAAAACCCGGTTGCAAAATATGCTGCAAGCAGCGATAAGAAATTAATCTATTTTCACTGTCTAATCTAGTGTGTGTGGCAAGGCTCCCGCCACTCTGATCTCATCTGAGAGAGCCCAACAAGCTCTGCCCAGGTCACTCAGTTTCTGCTTTCCTCAGAGCCACAAGAGCAGCTGGAATGGGAAAAATCTGCAAAAAAACACCTCCAAGCCCAGCATCTGAACCCCTCGCCAGAATTTTTGGTATATACAGCTACTCCTTAATTCAGTTTGATTCACAGAAAATGCCAAAAGCCAAGTTGGTTTTGCATTATTCCAGAGAAAAATAAAAGTATATTGGGGTTTGTGGTTTTAAAGGAAGTGTTAAGTGCCTATTGACCACATCCTCCCAGTCATTCCCGCTCTCCTTTTCTGATAGGAGTTAAATACATGTAACCTTCCCTGTGAGCCAGCAAGGTCTTACCCAAGGGCTCAGGATGCTGTGGGGGCTGGTGTTCCCATCACTTCCTTGTCCTCCCCCACCACACAGGTCCAATATTACCAGTGTTCCCCAAGGCATCCCTTAGGCACAGCCCACGGAACTGCCCTCGCCTCTGGCCAGCCGGCCAGGAAGAATTGGAAGTCGAAGCCTAAGAGAAGAAAGGTGGTCAGGTGAAGGCAGACAGGAGGACTTCCTGTCCTGATTTTTGTGTGGCTCAGGCTGATGGTGCAGAAAGGCCGCGGGGCAGGCAAAGGTTCTGTTCGTGGTCACAAATCCCCCCCCTTCCTTCCCTCCTGTCCTGTGTCACCCTGCACTTACTCTCTCAACCTGCTGAGCATTCTCAGAGACATAAAAGCTCACACCTGGCTATAAATTCACGCTGCACAAGGGCCCAGCAGCCTCGCTCCTCTCCCCACGTGTGTGTGTGCGCCACGCAGGGACTCCAAGCGTGTAACACACGTCAGTGTGAGTGGCCACACTCACGGATCTGACCCCAGGAGGGCTGCAGGGATGTCACCCACCTCTCCCCTGCACTGGGGGCATTCCCAGCCCGGGCACCAGGGACAAGCCCAGGTTGCTGCACATCCACGTCAGCCCCTCTGCCCAGGCAGTCAGGCCAAGCCCTGGGAGAAAGGGACAGGAGCCACCCAGCCCGCGTGCTGAGGCTTTGGGTAGTGATCAGCTCGAGGGCACCTGGCTCTGTTTGCAGCACTGACGTTGATTCGGCAGATTCAGAAATTAAGAAAGTGGCTTTACCACATCCTGGCAATGTAAGGATTAAAAAAAAAAAAAAAAATTAAAAAAAAAACCAAAAAAACCCCATTAACCAAGGTTTGTTTAATCAGGATTTGCAAAGTGCTGAGAGATACTCAGGCACTGTTAAGTGCAGACTAACATCTCTAATCACCAAGTGTCAAGATGCACAGAGCTGCCTATAGACATGAAGAGGCACTTAGCCCACAAAAGCCCCCCTGTTCCATTGCTTCTGGAGTATCTCCGTGAGCCTGGGCCTGGGTTTATCGGGACATGTGATGCCTCCAGATGAATGCATGGGATGTGAATGCACGTGGGATGGGGCTTCAGCTGGATGACAGCCAACAGGATCAGGCCTCCGTGGTCCAGAGGCATCTTTGGGTTCTCAAGCTGCTTTGGCTGCTGAAACAAAGCACTCTGCCTTTGAGACAGAGCACCAGGGGAAACAGAGTGTCTCCAGCCACCCTACCTCAAGACTAAATCACATCTTCTTTCCCTTACCTTCAAAGCAATAAATGCAAGAGAGGATTTATTGCTTTTTAACAAGTGCCACAGAACATGCATTTCATTAATTTACACGGGAGGTGGGGGGGAGGAGATGCCAGTTCAATAAATTCTCCCAGAGTATTGCTTTGAAATAAACAACTCTGCGGATCCAGGCTGTGGATGCCACAGCAGAGGCTTTTATCCAGATGAGCTATGTGTTCAACAGGGTGACTAAAATGCTTCAAGAAAATTAAAAAAAAAAAAGAAGAAGAAACCCAGAGAGGGTAGAGACAACAGAGCTGCTCTCTACAAAAGGCAACGTATCACTGACACGTTGTTTGAACTCTCAGTGGTGTATTAAAAAAATAAAAATAAACCCCCTCTGAACCATAGCTGCATCCTTAGCTCTCACCGCTGTGTTATTTTAGCTCAGAGGGAAAAATGACATTGCTAATGCCTTTTCCTTCTCTCTTCCCCCCCACCCACAGAGGAAGAAGTGTTTGTTTTTCTTACAGTGTTTACCATGTGGATGGTGCAGCTCCGCTCCCCTCAGACCGGGGAGAAAGGGAAGAGTGTTTGGAGAGGGGTGGCTTCAGGGTGGGATCCTTCCCATCTGATTTACTGGCGAGGCCAGAGCAAATAAAAGGGATAGTCTTTCCCCCACCCTGAGCACAGCAGGGCTGCAGATGTGAACAGCGAATACAAAATCCCGCCTGAGCCCACAGCATTTCTTTGACAATAGAAAATAAATAGCTCCATATTTGTTTATTTAGTTAACTTCACTTCTGAGGGATTCATTTTGTGCTACTGAAGAGGAGGAAATGGGGATGAGATGAAGCTGGCTGGGCGGCCCTGCAGACCCTGCTGCTGCTGGCACCAGTCCTTGCCACAAAGCCTGATGCTCTCCTGACTGTGTCACCCCAGGGAAATCCACAGGAACGTGGTGCCAGCTCTTTGCTGAGCTGCCTCAAGGTCACCAAACACAACCCAGGAGTGATGTCCCAGAGTGAAGTGCCCCAAGCCCTGGGGCAGGTGGTGCTGCTCAGCCAGCCAGGCACTCACAGGGGACCCAAGGTGCAGGGGCTCATCCCAGTTTTGCCCCGTGAGTGACCAAGGACCACCACACCAGCTGTCAGCCCTGCAGAGCTGTACAGGGTCAGCAGTACCAACCCAAACCGTGGGTGCAAGGGTGGCTGGGGAGAACCTTCCAGCAGTTCCCTGGTGCCCAGGGGCACCCCAGCACTCGTGCTGCTCCCTGCACATCGCCACTGTAGTGAGGATACAGGAGCACATTTGCCCCTGGGAAGGGAGGACTGGGCTGGGATGAAGCTGGGATGAAGATGCAGGGTGGGACAGGGAGCGTGATGGGAATCTCCACACATCATGAGAGGATTTCCCCTTTCCCCACAACTGCACAAGGTCAGGAACTGGCACAAAGCCACTGAGGGAGCAGAGGCAGAAGGATGGAGCAGTGAAACATCAATCAAAGTTACCCAGCCATTCTGCAACAGAGCCAGGACAAGAAGTATTTTCTGCTGGCACCTCCTGCACTGCTGGTTTCCAATAGATTATGGCAAAAGGACTGGCACCTGAGTTACACAAACTTCAAGCATCCCAGGTTCCATTTTGCCTTTCCATCTCCCATCACTCCTCTCTTACAGAAAGCAAACCAGTGTCAGACAAATACCAGTGTGTGCAAACACATCCTTACCCTCGCCACCCTGAAGATCACATCAAACACATCTGACATCAGCAGCTCAGGCACACGCCGTTCTCTCCCCACGCTGTTCTCAGTGTGATTTATCAGGAGCAAATCTTTCACCTGCACACCTGTATCTGAGTTCCAAATCAAAGGCATCCTCTTTCCTTAAAAAAAAAATCCCAAACAAGCCAAGTAAGCAAAGCACAAAGTCACAGTGAAGGCCCTGCTCCTGAGATGGGGAAGAACAGGCAGATCCAGCAGTGCTCCAGGCCCGTCTCAGGCTTCTTTCAGGACTAGGGCTCAAGCAGCAGAAATTCACCCTCAGGTTCATTGGGTACCTGAGGGTCAGGAGGAGCAGCAGGGCAGCACGGGGGGACCAGCCTGAACAACCCCTGTCAGGGAGACACCGACCTGCTGGGGAGGAACCTTCCTCCAAAGCCGTGGAACACCCGCCGGCACTCTGAGCGTGTCCCGCGTTCCTCTGGCCTCCTGGGAGCTGGCTGCGTGTCCTCCCACCCAACGCACCCCCTTCCACGGCTTTGTAACACCACTACCAGAAAGTTAACTCGGTGTAGACACACATACTCGTGGGATTCCTCTTTTCCATCAGGCTCTGTGCCTCTTCCCCAAGGTCTGCAGAGCTCCTGGGCACTGGCAGCCGCTGTCCCCTGCCACCTCTGAAGGCAAATATTGAAGGTAAGGCTTGCAGGTGTTCATTTAAACAACTGGCAAACACACGACCCTTACCAGAAAGTGTTCTGTTTGATCTGCTTTGCCATCAGGTAAGATTAAGAGCAGAGGGTTTTGTTTAAAAGTGCACAAATTTTTTTTTTCCCCAATAGTTACTGTTAAAACTTTCTAGTTACAAAAAGAGGGGAATTATTCTTTTTATTTTCTGATGATTTCCAGACCTGTTTTTAAAAATCTTCCCTCAAATACCAACATTTCTGCCGCCTCCACTTTCTGCCATGCTCATTGCTGCACCTTCTCAGCACCTCACAAATCTCAATTAACCTGAGTCATCCTGGGAGGTAAAGGCATATTAATAATCCTGTCTCAGATATGGAGAAAGCAAAGCTGTTAGCAAATGAGGCCAACACTTCACACCGAGTGCCAAGGACTGACACTGCTTGATTTGGGGAGCAGGGAGGTAGAGTACGAGCTTCAGGGCTCTGCACCTTCCCAGAAGCATGTCCTGAGCACCCAGCACAGGGAAGTGGCTCTGGGAGCTGGTGGCAGAGCCAGTTCAACTGCAATTATTCTGCTAATTACATTTTAGCACCCTCACTGAAACATTTCTGCTCAATGAGATGCAGCATCCAGTTTTTCCCAAAGGATTACCAATTTTGAAACCCAGCCTGCTGCATTTCAGCCCTGAACTCAGTCCTACTGATTTCTTTTCCCCTCGTCTTCCCCCATGGTCCAGTACAGATCCCATCATCACTCCCTCATAATTTCTGCTGGGCTGATCTACACAGAATCTACAAGATAACAAACTGCTGCTATCCCAGTTTCACAAGCCAGGAGGGGAGCACAGACAAATTAATTTGGTTAGCTGCTATCACAAACACCTGTGGCACAGCCAGGGGAGGGACACCCCAAGTCAGAGGCTCAACATCTCTTCTACAGTTCCTCTCAGATATCAGCTAGGATTTGACCTTGTAGCTACTTGAGCAGAGATAGTAAGCTCTAACACAACCTTCAAAGGGTCAATATTACGTGGCTGCTTCCTATATCATACAAAAATAACACTAATATGTTTTTAAACCATGCATTATAAAAGAAGGCAATGGGAGATTAAGGCTACTGATATTTTCCTGACAAAAATTTTCAGTCTCTCCACAGCAACTTTGCCACAGAGTTTAGGGCTCCGAGAATTACAGTTACTCTGCTTTATTCCCTCCCCAACCCTCTCAAAAGGCAATTTCCCAGGTTATAAAGCTACTAAAATGTAACACACATTACCTGACTCCTGTCTTCCTGCGGGCATCAGCCCACGAAGCACAATGGCAGGCAACCTCCAAAGCCTTGTCCACGAGCAAGAAGGCCTGGTGGGTGACAGCCTGCAGGTGACATCCTCCAATTCTTGTGGACACACGCTTGAATGAGGCACCACCACACCACAGAGCCCCCTCCTTTACCTCCTTCAGACCAGGATAACAGCTTCTTAAGCCAGTTTAACCAGGAGTTAACCAGCTCCACTTCCATCCACCACAGCCTCCCAGCCTTCCCTCTTCGTTTGTTACAAATGAGATACACCCCAGCCAATTAGCTAATAATTAATCCTAACTTCCAGGAAGCTTTTAAGGCACCAGTTTGCAGCCTAAGCCTCCTCCAGCCAGTTTCACACAGGTTTGAGCCCAGGCTACATTCTTGTGTCTCAGGGCTCTGGGGTGGTTCCTGGCGCAGGGGCTGCGATGTGCCCAGCCCAGCCTCGGTCACTGCTCTCCCTTTATCTCTCCTTTCTGCAATAAACACCAGCGCAAGGACCCAGAGTTCTTGGCCCCCTGCCAAAGTCCCTTCCTCTCTGCAAATAGCCCGGAAGAGGGTTTGTGACACCAGCCTTTTCACTGCCTTTTTTTCCTTTCCTTTGCAGGCGCTCCTCTCTCGCAGGGTGTGAGGTTTCCCTCACCTGCTCACCGGACACGCTATGAGCCTTCTGTCTGCTAAGCTTAGAGATCATTCTGCCAGCCAGGAAACCATGTGGGACTGGTGGTGAGACCCAAACTGAAAACAAAACTCGAGACAAAAGCACTGAGAGCCTGCAAAGCTGCTCAGATTAACAGCAGGCGACAAAGAAGCTTTCACAGGCGGGACAGCAGCACACACTCTGCCCTCCCTTAGCTGTCACTGCAAAATGAAATCACTGATCTCAAGGGCCAAGGAGGGAAAAAAAAATAGAACTTGATCCAAAGAGAAAATCTCACCCAAACCAGCCTTCAGATGGGGCAGCAGTGGGGAGCTGGCAGCAGCCGTGGGGGGAAGCTGAGCCCCTGCTCCCATTTGTCCCCCTGCCCCAGGGATGTTCATTTTTATTTCCCCCCTGGAGCAACAAGTGGACAAATCCTGACTTACATTAATTGCTTATGGAAGAAAATAGGCATTTCCTATCATATTTTCCTCCAGCACTTGGGTGGGACAGCAGCAAAGGCCTCAGGCTGATGATGTTTTGGCAGCAGCAGGGACCTGGGGAGTTGGTGGGAGCTCAGCCCAGCTCTTGCTCGGGGTGGGACGGGAAATTCACTGTGGATGTCGGTCAGCAAGATGTGACTGCCTCGAGTTAAAAGCAGAAGCATTTTAATAAGAAATATGCCTCTGAGTCACAGTGCTCCAGGGACCAGTGGTGTACTGTCTTACCCACTAGCCTCACTCAGGGACTTTTTTAAGGTCAGGATCTGGGCTTAAAATTGCTCAGCTGTGAACAGAATAAACACTTGGTCATGTTTGCTCACTCAAGCTAAAGGTGAGTCACCTGTAATAACTTTCAGAGGGAAAATTATATGAGTAATACTTTGAGAACAAGGTATGAAAAATACCGAGAGGGAGCCTTGTGATGTATTTAATAATCACGACCCCGTGCTGAATCATGATCCTCTCAAAGAACCATTCCCTCTCGCTCACCAGCATTTGATTGCGCAGCTCTGGAGTGTGCTAACCCTAAAACATTCTGCAAATACATTTGTGTCGCTCAGCTCTATCTGTGTTTAGAGAGTGCCTTGGAGAACACATTAAACACTTCAGCTGCTAAAGCGAGTGTCAGCGCCGTCCCAAGAGCCTCTGAAGTAAATGATGTCGTTAAGCACATCGTGGGAATAGTCATATTAATCTCCCGTCTCTGAGCAAACCTGCCTTTACACCAGAGCCACAGGGGTCAAAGTGGGTGTGCTGGCACATTTTCAGCAGCTCCCAGCTGCGGGTACCGGCAGCAGGACGAGCTGTGCGAGGCCTGACCCTGCTGCTGGCTGCCGTGGAGCTGGAAATGGAGGAGCAGGTGGGAGATTCTGGCCAGGGCTCCCCACAGCCAGCACTTGCCCCGCCACCTGCCAGCATCTCCGCGGCCCTGCCGGGCTCCTGCCACACACTGCGGAGGCAGTGGGGCACACCAGCCTGAGGGATGAGCACCCACCCCTCAAAATAAACCTGGATCAGGTGATCAGAGCCAGGGAAGTGCCTACTGCTGGTTATTTTGTAAGGCCAGGGGTCCTGGCTGCTCCTCCCAGGCAGCTCTCGTGGTGTGTGCCGTGATCTGCTCTTCAAATCTGGCCAAGTCCCTGGAGAAGCTCAAGCTTCAGGCTTGAGCTTCCTGGCAGGTTTCAAGTTTGGATTTATAGCACATTAAAGCACCATGGGGGGCTGAGAGAAGGCTGAGCCATGGGTGCACTGGTAGCAGAGCATGTCTCCAGCCCCAAGGGCAGGGCTGCAGGTGCCTCAGAGCGCAGAGATGCAGGGATGGTGCTCTGCTCCCAGCCATCAGCTTTCCTGTGCTGTCTTTGCCGTGTGCTCCAGGAGGCATTGCTCACGCTGCCGGGCAGCAGGATCCTGACACGGCTGTAATGTAATTTTGCATGTGTTAATTTCATTTCTTGGCTTTGCTCAGGATCAGCTATTATTCTGCTGAGATCGTAACCAGGAACGGGCGAAGCTGGTTCAGAGAAAACAGCCAAGCCCATGCCTTTCATTTCCCCTCTCCTCCCAACTGCTGTGACCTTTGCCCATTATTAGAACCAAAATTGAAATAAGCCTTTTCTTTCTGAGGCTCTGAAATACTCAGCTCTGAGTCAAATTCATGGAACAAGGGAACTGATTCAGACAGCCACAAGCTATTGTTTCAGTTCCACCTTAAAGCAGTTCCAGCTCTGTCAGCTCTTTTCTTTCCTCCTTTCAAAACCCAGCTGGGAACAGCCCAGTAAGAGGCCGGTTGACACTGGGGATGGAGGCACTGGGCTGCTCACAGCTCTTTCCAAAGCCCCCATGTCCCTAGAGAGCACCATGGCAAGCAGCAACACACATCTCCCGTGCTGTCCTGGCCAGGTAGGGGCTCCCTGGCACTCAGGGAACAGATCCTGTCCATTGTCACCTTGCTGGGAAAGCAGTACCATGATATGGCAAATACTAGGTGGGTGGCTCCTGAGGCAGGAGCTGGTTCTTTGGAAGGCCTTGGTTTTACTAGATCCCAAAAAAGCCAGCAGCTGGTACTGTATCCCTTGGAGAAGGGAAGAAGCCCCACTTGAAGGACTGCTCTGCACAGTCTCACTCCCACAGCACACCCATTTTTAGCCACCATCATGACAAACTCTGCCTGGACATCCATGCAACCTGCACAGCTCCTGGAGGAGGGCTCCCTGCACTGGTGTGAGCATTTCTCCCAATCCCACCCTGCTTCTGAACCACAAGTTTGTACTGGTACAGACCTCAGTGTAGCTACACCCATGCTCAGTTCTCTGGAGTAGATAAGCCAAGCCCCTAGGAAAAAGGCTATTATGGGATTCTCTGAGTCACCCTGTGCCTTCTCCAGTTGTACTTAAACCTGATACTGATCCATACTGTTGCTGAAAGCAGAAATTAAGCAGAAGAACAAGTAGCTGGGAAGGCACTTTAAAGACTTCTTCATCAAAGGTGATTTCAAAATATTTTCCAACTCGGCATCCTTTAGGATAAATACACCACCCAGGTTCCCAGGGGCCTTTGGGGTAAGAAGATCAGTGTGGTAAGGAAGCCTCTTCTCTGCCAAAGTCTGATATTTGAGCAGCTCCTACTTGCAAAATAACACAGGCACCTGTTGTTTGTTTTGGCAATTCTGAAATCACAGTGTTCCCATAAACTCCACACACACATACACACACACACACATGGGTTCTGGGAGAGCCCTCGCTCTCAGTGCTGGAGGAGACAGTGTTATTTAAATAAATAAATCCTCAAGGTTTCTGAGCCGTTTCTTAGCCAAGACTGCTTGGAAAAATTACTGTGCAGCTACCAAATAGCTGGGATTCAGGCCCAAAGGCCAAGAAAGGTGTCTGTTCTTGTTTCATTGCAGTGCCAGCCACGACCACAGCTGAGCACAGCTCCTGGTGCTTCTCGACAAGGAGAGGTGGGATTTGCTTTCGTAGCACCTTTGCCACCAAATCCAGAGGAAATCTCACAAGTAATGTGGTGAAAGGTAAAACTCAGATGCAAACCAGGATTTAAAACCACCAAGAGCTAGTGCTGGTACCCACGTGTGTGCAGGCACGAAGATATGCTGGTGCAAGACCCCGGAGTAGGGACGGGCACAGGGACTCTCAGCACCACACTAGGGAGGACTGGAAAATGTTTGAAATGAGGCTTTTTGTCCTTCTCCAGAAAAAAAAAAAGCAAGCCCATGGATGTTAACTGCGGAGCTGTGCGTGAAATAACAACCTGTTACCCAGATTCTTGCCTGAAACGTTTGTTTTGCACAGCGTTTATGCAGAAAATTTTTTCAGACACCCAAGACAGTTGTGATTACTCACCTTAATGTTCAGCATTTATCCATATCTATCTCATGGTAGTTAACATATGCAAGCCACCCAGGCTTAGCAAATCTTTGCCCTTTCCTACATTATTGATCTGACATTTCCTCTGGAGTATTTCAACTGAGAATTAAATTAACGCCGTATCTATGGACATTACCTAGTTAAAACAGACCAGCTGCACAGGCTGGCACACCCTTTGTTCAGTCAATCACCATCTTCCTTTTATTAATTCATGAAACCTTGTTGTTATTTTCTTAAAAGTGGACGATGCCATTAGCAATGCTAATGAAAACTACCAGGCTCATTATGGCCAGTGCTCTCCAGACAGCCCCCAAAGAGCTCTCTCCATCCCACAGAGACCTCGCTCTGCCATTCCCAGGCAGTAGGAACGTGCTGTTTGCTTTTCCTCGGACATGTTCTTGGGAGAAGGTGTGCCTGCCCGTTAACTGTGTGGTGCCCAGACAAACCAGCTCCCTGCTCCACCTGGGGCATCTCCGGGAGTCCCCTGGAATGGTCCCACGTAGTCCTGGCGCCAAGGAGGAGCCAGCACAGGTGGGAACGGCATCATCCCAGCTCTTTCCCTTCTCTTTTTAAGCTCAAACTACCAGGTTATTTCCACAGTTAAATATTCATTTTCCTTTTTGCTTTTATTTCACAGAAACACCACTGAAAGATCAGCAGGAAAAATAAATTACTCAGGAAAGGCTGTTTGGCCTCAGGAAGAGGTGTCCTCAGCATAGACTCAACTGCCTTCCTGGATTTACAGGGTTTTCTTTGGTATTTAATAAAGATTGCTGTTCTGACAATAAAGAGAAACATCTGCTGCCTTGTGTCTGGCCAGCTTTAACAGCCTTTATTTTTCCTTCTTAAGAGAGCAGTTTGGATTGATTAAGACTCAAGCAAAGTATTTTATACTTTGATACATCCCCAGCTTGTTGAAATCTTACCTGAAATCTTAAAAAAACCACAAAAAACCTACAGAAAAAACCAGTACACAAAATGGAAGTCTGGAGGACATGTGAAGGCCCAAAGACTTCAAAGAAGCACTTCCAAAGCTGAAGACCGGATCTAAAAACTTTTATATTGCTCCAGCCACAAAGAAGGCCTTCAGCTGGGCTCTGCTCAGGCTGGGCTTCACCTGCACAAAGCTTTGCTGCAGCTGAGGGGGGTCCCAGTTTGTACACACGAACACACAGAAGCCTCGTGAAGACCAAACTGGGTAAAATCCCCAGTCTCGGACTCTGTCTGAAGTTTCATGTTGCTGGATGACTTGGAGGTGTGATGGGAGAACCTGAGGATGCTCTAACACCTGCAGAAGTGCGTCTTCCGACTGGAACAAGACAGATTTTCAGTTTGAAGAGAGATAGTAAACATAGAATAAAGAAAACAAATCAGAGGAGATGCTGTTTATCACATATAAAGCTCTGAACAGGAATCAGCGCAGACTTGTTGACTCCAAGCACAGAATACCTGTAGGTAAATAGAAATACTTCTGCTTCACATATTGCCCTGGGTTATTCTTCCATGGAATACCTAAAAAGAGGTTTTTCCTGTCAGATTGCACTTGCTTCTTTTAAACTATTCTACTTTTCATTTGCAAAAAGGAAAGCTGCCAGAGGAGGTGATAAATGTTAATGTTGGTAAGTGCACTGTGCTGGGCGAAGCCGTGGAGCATTCAGGCAGATGATGGCTCTGTAAAAGCATTTCTGAGGAGAGGAGATCAGGCTTGGGGCTGGTTTGACGCCGGGACGTGCTCCAGGTTGCTGCTCTGCACCCCACCGTGACCGGTCACAGGGCAAGGGGCTAAGCACATGCAGCCCCTGAGCTGCAGCAAGAGGCCTCCCTCATGCTAAAAACTCATCACTTGAATAGCCCAGCTCAGCAAAAAAGCCTCCATTTCAGAGATAGGGAAATGATGTGCTACGGTCCCTTGCACAGCTCAGCTGATGTGGTTTAGGAATAATGTGCCTTGCTTCTGTTACCAAATATAAAAAAAATCCTTGCTTCTGTGCACCCAAAGATTCCATTTGTGTCAAAGCATGGGGTGTATTTTGTACTGTGGGTAACACAGGCCCACCGGGGTTTAGGCTGGGACTACTTCCCCTCCCCCTGACCACAGGCACCAGCCAGGGACCACCCTCACTCAGATCCTCTGTATTTTGTTTCCCCTAAGGACTGTCCCTGTGTTAGCAGGGACATTTAATTCACTCCCTTCTCCTGTAGTTTAATTGCTGAAATTATATTACAGAGCTGGAGAAGGACACAAACCATACAAACCAAACCCCTGGAAACATCGTGACACCCAGCCACAACCCACTCTCTTCACAAAGAAGAAATCACATCAGGTCAGCTTCTGCACAGCCAGTTTATTTAGCTGAGACAAGAGAGTTGTTGGAGCAAATAATTGAGGAATAATATGATAAAACCCAATATTAGCAATAACTGCCTTTACTGATGGGCCTCTGAATGAGACGTGCTCAGTGTGCTGCACGTGCCCCACGTGCTGTCATTTCCTTGCTCTGAACAGATTTGCTGAAGATTTGAGCCCTAATCTGTGCACTGTAACATTATCTCAGCATTTGTATTTGTGTGCTGATCTTCTGTGGTTAGACGTGGGCTTTGGCTCCCACAGGGCTCCCTAACACACTGTGATGCTGTCTGTTCCAAATAACTGCACACTAGATTTTACGTGGGGAAAAAGGTTTATTTGGGGTTGGGAATTTTTTCAATAGGTTGGTTTGTTGTTGGTTTGTTTTTTTTTAAAAAGCAACAGATTTTTGGTGTCTGACCCTGACGCTCACCCTGGATTTCAGAACTGCAAAGGCATCCACTGACTTTGGCAAAGGGCCTCATCCAGGTACCCAAAAAAAATAACCTGAGCACAGAGTGGATCCTCAGCTGATGTAAAATCAGTGAGAGTCCACAGTGCTAGTCACACTGCATCCCAAGGCAGGAGCTCTCTGAGCCACTGTCCACTGAAAATGCAAGAAGCCAAGTGCAGACCCTAAACTGTTACCAAATAATGTTGTTTTTTTAATGTGCTCAAAATGAAACAGTCCATGTCAGGAGCATTGTCCTGAGAAGGAAGAGCACCTGCCACTCCTACGGTCACAGTCTCCCTTTTTCTTTATCTTGGGCTTCTGACTCCTTAATCTGTTGTGGAATGTCATTTAATTAAGCATTTTCAGGGTTCACTCTAGGCCGTGGGATTATGCTGTAAGCAGGCAACGCTGGCCTGAAGTTGCGATAATTAAGGCCACGAAGGACAGCTTGGCACATTGTCTAATCAGGGAGCCAACATAAATATGCCAGAGCTGGTACTAAATATTTCCACGGTGGAAGCATTCAGACTTACTGGATGGGGTTTCCCCTAATCGTAAAGGAATAGAGAAATAAGAAAATAAAAAAAAAAGAAGTGCTTTTTCCAGTTTAATTAAATTAAAAAGGAAATAAAAGAAAGACATTAGAAACATTCTTGACAGAGGAGCGCCTGAAAAGGTTTAATTCCAACCTTACTAATGCTATGCTTTTATGAATAAAGGATTAAGGAGCACTGGGAACAGGAGGAGCTGGGCAGTGTATGGCACTGCTGCCTTCTGCACCCCAGCTGCCAGCCAGACCCCAGCCACTGGACTTGTGAGCTGCCCTGTCACAGCTCACTGCCCAGCAGCGTCCCTGGGAGGCACAAGAGCACCCACGGCTCACACGAAGCAAAACCACCACCTCCTCCTACCCTGAAGGTGCAGAGGAGATTCTTGTATTCCTGCCTTCACTTCTTACCTTCAGCTCCAGCTGAGCTGTCCACACCGCTTCCCAGGCATCACCTCTCCTCCTGTCTCTGTTCTCTCCCTCCAGCTCCAGTTCTGTGCTCCACACCCTCGTTGCATTGTGCAGTTTCAGACAAACGCCTGTGGAAAAAGACAGAAGCTCTCAGCACAAGACCACCTGTCAAGTTTCCATGCTGGAGAGACCCCGTGGGCACCCACGACCCAGTGCTGACACCCATCCCCTCCCAGCCCAGTGTTCACACATAGGCAACACCCCCAGGCATTTTCCCCTGTTCCCTGCTCGTCTCATGGGATAGGAATTTACACAGCATGGTGTTTCTCTTACTGATAATCTTGTCTGCTTTCCCAGTTTGCTTGGGCTTCTTGTATGCTGGCAGAGGTTTATTTTATCCTTCGGCAGGCTCAAACACAGCAGATGGGTACAACCAGCTCAGCTACCTGCTGGAAACTCTGTATTATGGTTGTGCTGTGAATGCTCACAGAAGTTTCTTTGAAAATTACCAAGTGTGACACACAGTTTTGGGTTCGAGGGCTCCTATTGTTTCCGGTATTGCCAGACATGAAAAGTTCATGTAATACAACAACAATGTTCAGGGCATTACAAAGGAAAAGGGGGAAAGACGCATTCAATTTATCCAATTTGATTATGGAAGAAAGCCTGAAAGGCTGGGTTAAAAAAAAAAAGGAGAGACAAATGACAAATAGCAAAGAGCTCTGTAGTCTAAGCATGACTTCAAATAATAGTGTCTCCTGGTTACTAAACTAAATTTTACAGGACAGGGGAGACACTTGTGTGTCCAGCACCGAGCACAAACGGGGCTCTGCTCTCTGCGATCCGACACACCAGCAGATCTCACAGCTGCCATTCACACAAAGACTTGCAGGAGCCAGGTCGTTCTCCTCCTTTTAGGTGCACCCGAGCGAAATGCAAAGCAGGCTGGAAGCAAGCACTGTTCTCCCTTCCTCTGCCGAGCAGGCCCCGGAGCTGACAGCCGGGGCTGCGCACGCGGCGTTGCTTCCCCAGCGCCTCCTCATTAGAAGCGTCTCCTGAAACATGCTCGGTGTCATATCCATTTAGCGTCGGGTGACAGGCGTTTTCTTCTGTAACATTCACTTTAGCAGTGGTATTATTACTTTTACTTGAGTGCTTTGATTTAAGCCACGGGAGATGTCACAAATTAGTGTTTACAAAACTTAACACGAGGGGGCTGTCAGTACTTGCTTGAAGACAAGGATTTAGATGGTTGAGACCCCATTGAGGAGGTAGCAGACTAATTGCAGGAGCCAGGGTACAGAAGGATTCTAGACCTAAGTGTCACCTCAAGCAGAAGTGAAATTAATGATGCTCAGAGTGCAGCTCAGTGAAATGAAACACCCTCCTCCCCCTTTTGTTGTTTGTTGTTGTTGTTGTTGCTTTGTTTTTTACACAGAGCAAAAAGGAATTAAAAGAACAGAGTGACAGAGTCCAGCTCACCTTGGTAACTGCTCTGTCTGCTTACAGCATCCTGACACTGCCCATGAGATACATGAACACACTCAAACAGTGAGCATCTCTCTGCTAGCCTCACTCAGAAACCAGCACCAGAGTTACGTGCTGCAAGAGAACAGATTCCAAGAGGGCTTGAATAAATAAATTGCCTCGTGATTCAAGGAGCTTATACAAATTCTTCTGTGATCCAAGAATTCAGCGATACTATCTGTTAGTTGGGGGACTTTGTTTTCCAGCAGTTAGCTGTCCAAGTGGAAGGAATCTATTTTGCATTTGGGAAAGTCTGAAAAATACATGTAATTGCTCTGACTAATAAACAGTCAGGAGAAATGCAAACTGTAAAAGTGTGATATTTAAACTCCTTCAAGTATAGAAGGCATCGGTGTGCAGAGGAACGCAGAGTATCCCTTAGAAACACGGCTCTCCTCAGAGGCCCTTCAGCAAGGCAAGGTATTCCCATGCTCACCGTTAATGAACAACACCACACCACCAAACACACAGCAGCACTAATGAGGAGTTTGATACGAGTGCAGCTTCCTTTGTGAGATGAACACACCACCTCGGAGCCACCGAAGTGGCCGAAGGTCCCATCAGACACCTCCTCTCCAGCCTTTCATCATGATTCATTGCACTGCTCAGTGCAAATCACAAGCTACAAAATTGCATTATCAGTACAGCTCTTTTTAATCAATTCAAGGTACTGATGTTTAAACATCTCCTGCACTGAAAAGCAATTGCTGTTTAAACCCAATTTTTTTTAAAGAAATCATTATAACATTCTCATAATTGCTTATCTCTCAGAAGAAGATAACACAGACACAGCTGCTATTTCAAAGCCCATCTTATACATTTAGCTCCAACAGTCACATCTGAAATACAGCAGAGATTCTCTCTAATTCAGGAACCTATTTATTGCTGACTGCATCGTGTGACAGGGCTGTGGCCTCAGTTACACTCACGCCAGAGGTATTTATACACCGTGATTTGCCCAAAGATGTTTTCCTCTGCTGGGCCCCCCTTCAGCAAAGCATTTCAAGAGATGCTCGAGATCACGCTCAAGTGATTTACTGAGCATCTCCACACTGGCTTTAGGGAGCTGTTTTCCTCTAGGTGATGCTCCTTTTGCTTCACCCAGCCAGCCACGCAGGGCACCTCCTGTGCCCCACCAGCCACCTCTGCTCAGTGTGGGTGGGTGGGTTCAAACCTCGGCATCGCCCCCACGCTCACCCTTGGAGCCCCAGGCTTGCCTCTCTAATAGAAAACCCCAGGAAAATATCTGTGTGGTAGATAAGGTCACATAATGCTGCTGGGGTCAACAGCCATCTCTATCTATGTGGATTTTAAAGAGGAAATATGATCTTGCCTTGAAATTGAATATCTCCCTTGTCCGCAGGTAAGCAAGCGCTTCCTCCTGCCCGTAAAATGGAATGCTGCTTCCCCACCCAGCACAGCCACAGCAGCAGGCTGTTTCCCTGGGGGTGCTCAAATACCAGCGGCCAGGACCAGGAGAGCACCCACAGATAAATACACCAACTCTTATTATCAGTGGGAGATCAGCTCCCCCAGGGTTCCCCAGGAGCACCCCTCCCACACTGCTCTCCCCGTTCTTGCTGCTTTCCTCACCCTGTCCGGCCTCTCAGCCCAGCAGGGAGGGGGTGATCTCCCGGGACACTGCACCCTGCACGCAGCAGTGTCCCCAGACAGGGTCCCCAGAGCACAATCCCATTCCCAACCCCCAGGGAGCAGGTGAATCCCATATCAGCACCCTCTGATGTGGTGCCTGCTCTAGCAAATACAATCAGAGGCTCTGGGAGATTGCAATTCACATTTCAATTAGTGATTAAAGACCCCAGGAGCCTTCCAGGAGCCAAGATTTCACACCAGCTCACAAGTAATTCACTGCCCTTCAGCCTGACGTGGCCTGAGATACAGATCTCCAGCTCCACAGCACACATTCCTCCAGGGCTGGACCCCATGACCAAACCCTTCCTCCCATCCTCTCCTGCAGGGAACAGAACCAAACACAGTGCCCAAGCACCAGGTCTGGGAAGTCCCAGAACATGATGGTCCATCAGGATCATCCATCTTCCATGTAGTACAGGCCATAGGGCTTCCAAAAATTAATGACAGTGGAAAACCAGAGACATTTCCTAGGAAAATATACATCCTGACATTGCTGCTGCTAGTACTGAAGAAGCCACTGGTGCTTGTGTTGTTCCAACAGTTAATTAGCTCTACTTTAAAAAATGTGCATCCTTTTTCCCCTGACAGAAAACTATGCCAACAGATTAGTCAAGCTAATCAGTGTCCCGACTCACTACCTAACATCTAAGAACAGGAGAAAGAGACGAGATAAAATACATGGGCAATAAAGGTTCTAGAAAACTACGGATAAAAATACCCTGGAAACTAGGTTAAATTACCAGGAAGATAAAGCACATTAGAAAACAGAAGGATATGAATCAATAATTTACATTTCAGAACAGTTACTCAGACACTTACAAGAGCTTTCAAACACCTGTCTCCCTCATCCCTCTCCAAATCTTGACCCTGACAATGATCCCCAGCAATTTCCTCAGAACTGAACTAATTTTCACAGCCTCTTGTAATTTTGCTAGACAGGAACATGGCAAGTGAATGGAAAGGCAGAAAATGGGGGTGTAAATTTGGGGTGTAGGAGGGATCCAGGATCTCGCTTGATTGCAATTGTTGCCACCAACACCAGTCGTAGGTGATTTCCCACCACTCATAATTTAAACAAATTAATGCAGTTCTGCTGCTAAACAGAGCCCCTGATGCTGTTCACACAGCTGGACTGCCAGCTCGGAAATGTCAGTCTTCCTCCCTACACTGCAAAAGCTCTACTGTTAATTTTGACATCTGGTTTTTAGTGAGATGCATTTCTTGCAGAGCAAATGCACACTGACAAATCCGGGGCCCTCTGTGTATTTTGGTAAATTGCAATCCATTATGAGTATATATCTTGCTGTAATGAAATGTTAGCTTTGCAGTTGCAATGCAAGCTGTCCAAGTATCTGGTGGGAACATTTAATAACAATAATATTTCGCTACCTCATTTAAGTATTCCTAATACACTTGCCTGGATGAGTTTTTCCCCCGATATATTAACGGCTTAATAGCACACAGGTGAAAGCAACGAGGTGATATTGAGATAAAAAACTGCCCTGGCAGCTCTGAGCCTCTCTGCAGAGGAAGCAGAACATTGACATGTCTGCAGCAGTTCCCACTGGGATCTCGCTGACAGCAAACATCATGGATCAAGACAGTCCTGCGACGATGCACAGCTCAATTACTGCACACTGCTCGCCCCGAGTGTGCTTTCAGGGCTGGCCACGTGTCCCAGGGATCTGGGGGCGGTGATGGGTGCGCTGAGCACGTCCCCCACGGGGAAGGAAGCAAGGCTGGTGAAAAGCCTTCCCTGCACCTGCTTTCCAGCACTGCAAAGAAAGAATCCTTGCTCTTTTCGGTGATAAACTATTTATTCTTCTCCATTTAGCCCAAAGTTTTCTGAACACAGAATTAGATCCCAATGCAAAGAATCGCATCTGTCCCAGAGGAGGATGGCTGAGGACACAAGAGGGGTGACAGGGAGGCACTGCACACCCAAGGCAGCCTGAGTGCTCACTGGGCCTCGGGACTGTGCCTTCGAATGCTGCTTCCGAACACTGCTGCACCAGCAGCTGGCACACTGCTGCAGCCACGGCGGGCAAAATACTCCGGGCTGCATTTAGGCCTGACCTATACCGAGATCCATTTGCTTCTGTTGGCTCAGTTTGCCTTGGCCCTGGATGCATATCCCAGTAAATCACCTCCTGTCAACAGCACAATCTTCCAAAGGGCTCCTCGTCAGTCTGGTGGCACACTGGCTCCCTGCACTCCAGAGGGGCTGGCTGCCTTCTGCTGACCCAGACGGATATCTGGTGACAGGAGCGCTCAGCAATGCTTTGTCTTACAAGATCACGTTGCTCCAGCGCGGTCTGCAGCGCACGGCGAGTCAGCACAGAGCTGCCCTGCCCGGCTGGCAATGCCCTCCCTGCCCGCAGGCAGCGCTCCCAGGATGAGGGTGCCCGAAATCCCAGGTGACCACCCTGACCCCTCAGGCTCTGCCAGCACACGCAGGAGCTGGCCAAGAGCGTGAGGCTGTGGTTGTGCTCTTCAGAGCCAGAGGGGAGGTGATAAAACCCGGCACTGAGATGGATACACAAACCCAGGTACTGCACATCCCTCAGTCAGGCAATGCTGGTCTCAGATCTGCATGCTCACGTGGGGCCAGGGAGGGGAGGAAGAACCCAGGCTTTTGCAGGCACCCTGCAAAGCCCAGCTCATCAGCTGTTCGATGTAGGAGTTTTCTGAGCAAAGCAAAAAGCGATCACCCCCACGGCAGAGCCAGGCGCAGCAGCAGGCTGGAGACATGGCCCCCCCTCAATGTGGCGTCACGTTTTTCTGCTGTATTGCGAAGTTAGTGAATTTAGCCCAAAGCTTCAGGAATACCTGACTCTATCTGATATCAAGCATTCTGTCAGAAATAGATTGAAAAGGAGGTAGCAGTTGCCATCACAGCACGTTATGACAAAAATCAAAAGTACGGTGAGGCCTAGACACCAGAAAAACAGAGCAAAGAGATATTTAGACACAAGCATAATTTGTAATCTCATTCATTTTGCAAGAATTGCTCTCTATCTTAAGTTATATAAAACAAAAATAAACTATAGCATCTAGAAAGAAAACCTCAAGAAGTCATTAAAACTTTTGATCCTGTTTATAATCAAGAAAAATGCGTATAAGGTAGCAGGGGGAAGGCAACTCAGCAGCACAGGTGCTACAATTCCCAGGGATTTATGAGCAGCCTTGGTGTGGGGAGGGGGGATTTTTCCCAAAGCTCTGCATGCAGACTGGATACAAAGGCAAATAAGCAACAAAAAGAATCACAGGTTCTCATTTCTTCTAAATTGCTCACCATGTCTTGCTCTAGCACATAAAACTTGCAATGCTATCCAACATATATCAAGAGTCTAGACAGTTAAATCTAGAAGGAATTAGGACCTGGGTTTTTTCATCTCAAATCAGTTCCTCGCCCAGCTACGGGAACAGTCCTGATCCCAGCTGAAAAACAGTTTGTGCCACCTGCCATTACTGCCAAGTTTATTATTATACTCCTTGGTTGTATTGTGTTTGAAAGTGCTGCTTCACAGGAGGGAAGCAAAGCTCAGAGTGGAAAGACTTAACTGACATCAGGGATCTGGATCAGGCCCCTAGTGAGCGGAAGAGAATTAATATTAATTCCTAACTTTCCTATTTGAGCGTGACGTGCCCCCAGGCTAGCTGCTTGTCTTAGCAGAATCACTATCTCCTGTTTAGGCACGACAGTATTTGTCAAGTGCAATGCTCATTAGGCTGCTGTGTGGTCAGGCCAGCAGTCTATAAACGCTGGGGAAGATCAGGTGGGCACGAAAGGTCTGTGCTTTGTGGTCAGTTGTAGCCATCAGCATTAATGGTGTCACCACGGAGAGCTGCACGGGGAGGAGGGAGGGAAGTGCTTTTCCAGGGCTGGTCTTGACAACACACCTTGGCTACGAGGAGCTGGCAGTGAGAAATGTAGTGTGCACCTCCAGCCCCTGCCTAACCCTCTCAGTGATTTATTTCAAGAATAGTTCAGTGGCTTCTTTTTTTAATACCTGAATAAAAGATGGGCTCTCTAACCTGAAGTGCATTCTCTTGTATTCTTCAGGATTCACACTGTTGATGATACTTCAACCTGATGTCTAATCAAAGAGAGAAAAAGCAGCACAGGAGCTGAAGGAAGTTTCCTATCTATGCCTTTGTTTTGAGCTCTACATTTCCCTCCCCAAACCCTGGGATTTCCCAGCAATCCCTCACATTTTGACTCTACGTGCTTGGAGAGAGTTCTTGTCCCAGTTCCTATGCAAACTGGGAAAAAGCAATAGGGTTTATTCCCCCTCTGCTCTTGAAAAATTACATGTCTTTTTTTTTTTTTTTCAATTTGAATTATTATTAAAATAGGGCTATAGGTTTGCAACCTCTTAAAAAGATTAAAAAAAAAAATCACTTTAGGTCTTACAAAACAGAGAGATGTGGCAATACTTAAAAATACTCACTAAAGGAAAACTAATGATATGGACAATCATCTTCAAGTGGCAACATCCCACTTACTACCAAAGGAGAAGGGCCACTCATCAGGCCTCTGCTGCCAACCTGTTGCAGGGCAGTGCTTCAGCACCGTCAGTGGAAGCAGAAATAGCACGAGCTCTTGCAGTCCTTACTCAGTTCCCCAAGCCCACTGGAGCACTATAAACACAAACGAGTATGAGACAGCAATAGCAGGCCCTGAAAGCCCAGTGAAATTTGACATTTGCATAACGGACTAGGCAAGCATGGGTATTCCAAACTAAAAAAATTAAGCCAAAATGCATGGTCCAGCCCTTCCCTAAGCAGGAAATTACTGAAGCTCAATTTTAAGCAGGACTTAAAACCATGTATTTAAGCTTAGGACAGGTTGAATGCCTTGCTGAAGGAGGAGAGCTTTGATCAGAGTCATCATTTGTTTAACCTATGACCATTCATTTCAATTTAATTGGCATCCATCATCCTCACCAATGCAGTGTAACAGAGCACTAATATGGGGGGCCTGGCCATATTCCATTCATTTAATTGCATTTGTCAGCCTAAACAGAACCCTCCATGTAAGGTTATTTATGTACTTGTCCATGGAGCAGACTGCACAGCAGACTAGCATTCAATATTTGATGCGTTCTCTAAAAAAGAAAACCACATTTTCTGTAAGTGAGGTGTAGCTCAGCCGGTAATTCAAACTCTCAGCATCCATGAAATCCTGCAATCCATTTATGCCTGCTTTGTAGAGCTGACGTTTGCTTGGTGGTCTAAAGCCTTTTATTTTTCTCTTTTCCTTTCCAGCATGTGCTCTTGTACTTACCAGGGCACTTACAGTATTATTTAGGTTGCTGCCTGCGATATTTTCAAGCTACTAGAAGACAGTTTCTTAGACATTTTCATAATGTTTTGAAATGCTGATGAGGATTTAGCATTAAAATTAATGGCAGCCAGCCGTGGTCTTTCAGATGTGAAAGACTGTGCAGTATTTTCTGGGAAAAAAAGGGGGAGCAGTGGGGAGAAGAATGGAGATATAAATAGCCAGTCTTGCTTTTCTCTAGGCAGGATCCTTTTAATCATGTAAAATAGATTTTAAAGATTAAAGACTCTAGGCTCCTCTCTGCCTTTGCTCATGTCTCATATCACCAATTTTTTTGTATGTAATTTGAATGAAAAAGGACACACACGGTGTTTTCATTTGCATTACCCCAAACTGGAATTTCCCCTTGAAGAACTTAGCCCCTACACCTCCTTTGCAGCAAGGAGGAAGCCACCATACCTGCGTGGAACAACACAAAACAGGAGGAAAACAAAAAAAACCAATTCCAAATCATTACTCTAATTCTTGGACCTGGAACTTCAGTTTTCTGTGATTCAGTTTGGAGCCACGTCCTATAATCTGACAAGGAGACAGAAGAAATACTGGCCCAGCAGCTGTACCTGTATATGTGCGAGCTGCAGCCTCAGATTCCATCCAGACTCCATCATACTGCACGTGGAAAACTGGGAAAATGGCTGCACCAGGGGCAAGAGATCTCTGTCCTGGTCCTAGTTGAAGTTCAGTGGTAGCAGAGGTGTTTTGCAAGACCTTTGGTTTCCACCAAAGGTGGAAAGCAGAGAGGAAAGGCCCAGCTCCACAGAAGAACACTGAATCAAAGTTCTGCTGCAGGACAACGCAGCCTGGCGAGAAGCCAGAGGAAACGCTGGGAGGAGAGAGTAGATGAAAGAACTGAAAATCTGGGGCAGAATAGCTTGTCCATGCCCATGGACAGTCTGTGGACAGAGCTGGAACCAAGAGACTTCCTTCTTCTGCCCTGTTTTGCCACATCACTCCCTATCACCAAGACTCTCAAGGCAACAGGACTTGCATCTCAGCACAGGTCAGTCTTCATTCTTAAATTTACTTTTCCAATGCAGGTTGGAATTCCTCTTAGACATTCACCAGAGCATCCTTTCTCCACCTTACACTCCCCAGACTTGCAGCTACAGTCCCACTCAGTTTCCAGCTGCGACTCTCCCGGGGCAGGAGGTCCCTCAGCTCCTCCAAGATTCTGAGGCCAACAAATATCAATGCTGGAATGTATTGGTTTTAATATCTGCACTTAGTTTTACTTCCCAAATGACACAGGCACAGGACATCTGGGTAATTCCCCTTGATTACATTTATAAATACTCAGAGCATCCTAACTTTGTTCCGTATAATGAAATATCAGTGGCCTCATCAGCCAGATATTCTTTCATATTCATAAGCCAAAGAATAGAAAGGAAACAAAAGACACTGTTCCATCAGACACAAGCCCATAAATCCTCCTAATGACATTTGGAATTCACCTAAAAATCCTGGCCAACCCTGAGACAGTTTTCTGGTGAGCTTCACCTCCATGGGTTTAACAAGTAGAGTCCTGTATCCCACACAATTACTCTGCCATGCACGTGGCCTGTGGAAAGAGAGGTGCCTAAGTGCAGAAAAGCCACATTTAAATTTAAGAAGCTGTTGTCATTCTAAGGAGTGCCTTCTTGTCGGGACAGCACAGTTAGAGTGAAAACAAATCATAGCATAGTTTGTGTTGGATTAGACCTTTAGACCCAATCCCTCTGCATTGACCTCACTGAGATCAGGTTGCTCAGAGCCCCGTCTAACCTGACCTTGAATGTTTCCACGGATGGAGCATCCACCACCAGTCTGGGCCACGTGTTCCAGTGTTTTACCGTATTCATCGTAGCAAAAAAATTCTTCCTTATATCCGAAACAAATGCATGCAACCACACCACGAGAAAATAAAACACGTCTGTTATTACAAGGAAAAACTTTTTCTTGACAGCGCTGGAAATGAAAGTTCACAAAGCACATACAGCGTGGGAAGTGTCAGCACAAACCTCCCACAGGAGCCTCCACCAGCGTGCCCAGGGGACGAGGGCAGCGTGTTCCCAGCCTCCCGGCCCGGCTCTGCCTCTCTGCCGAAAATGGCCACCGGCGTTCTCAATTAATTCCAGGTGGGTTTGTTCCGCAGGCACCGATCCACTTGGAGCTGAACCAAAACGCTCCCCTGGCTGCTCGGATAGTGCACATACTCTGCTCGCTCCCGGCCTGCAGATCTGTTTCAAGGTCCTGACCCGAGTTTTTAAAGCCCTTAATAGGCGAGGGCCTAATGAACCTTGGAGGCTGCTTCTTATTGCACGGTCCAAAGCAGCAGCTGCGATTGCTCTGGGTGAGCTGGGCTAAGTGAGCTCAGGGTGAAGCCCTCCTCGCTTTCTGCAGCCAAGCCTCCTGCCACCAAAGCCTCAGCCCCGACTTTTAACAAGAATAACATCCTCGGACATCATCTGCAGTCCTGCCACAGCCTTCTCCACTATGGCTGCTGCGGCATTCATTAAAACACAGCGCAAGATAAAGAAAGGCTGCATTTAAAAAAACCCTACATTTTGGAAAAAAGGCATTTCTTCAGGTCTTTGCAGAAAGCCATGGTGAGGTCACGTCCCCAAGACCAAAGGGAGAGGGACACGTTCCTAGATTACAGAGAAGTAGGTTTGAGTGCGAACTTGAGAGGTGAAGGTCTCGTCCCTGCTGGGCTACAGCAAGGGCAGCTCAAGCACGGGTGCCCTGATGGAGCAGCTCTGCAGTGAATAAGACCAGCCCACCTTATGTCCAGAGCAGCACAGCCAGACCCTCACAGCATCACCCTTCCCAGCAGGTTTTGGGAGAGGCCGTGCCAGATGTGTATGTGGAATCTTCATGTTTGGTAGGAGCCAACACTAGATGCAGCTGAAAGAAGAAGTTCCTGATTCCTGATATATTAACGCTCCCTCGTTTGCTTATCAGGCTTTTCTCACTCTTGCACTTGCAGCCTCTGCTTTTTCTGCTGCAGCTATGAATAGAAATGCAGAATTACCCTGTCCCTAAATGCTGATTTGAAAGCTTGTCTGTACCTCCATCCTGCTTGCCACACACTATTTCATACTTTAATATCAACTTTAAAATAGATGAGAGGCTGATGAGCTGAAACACACCCAGCTTGTTACTCCTACAGCACTAGCACCACTCTCTCCCTGCAGCCTTCCTCTCCTTCATATCCATCTGTCCCCTTTGCCTCCCTCTGCCACCTGCCCTGTCCTTTCAGCATCAGAGCACAGCCCTTGCTCAGCCAGAGCTCACTTGCACCTTCCAGGGACCCACCAGGCACAGTTTATGCTGAAACCCTTGTCTTGCCAAGCAACTCATTCCTCTGTTCCTAATCTTTGAACTTCAGCTGGCCACGCTGGGCCCTTCTGGACAGCACGTTCATCTGCTCTCATAGCCTGCTCTGTTTTGTAAGCACAGGTTCCTTCAAAAGAATAAGCAGTAATTACTGCAGCCACACCTATACTGGAAATGCCTGTGCAATGATCTGTAGCTCATGCTCACAAAGAAAACAAGAGCTGTAAAGAAATAAGCATCCATTCACTTTGAACTGTGGTACCTGGTCCTTCTCTGCAGCAGGGACCTGATTCTTTGAAGCCCTGAGCTGCCATAGCCCGAGGGACTTCAGTTTCTTCTCATACATGCAAATATAAATCAGAACTCACACTGCTGAAGCCAAGTGAGTGTATCCTCAGTGTGACAGACAGAGCTCATGGATGTCAACAGAGCCTGGAACAGGTGCCCCTTCATTTTTCACAAGATTTTTCATTCTTGTTTTGCGCAGCTACACCAGCACGTGTGGAGCTGGTGCAATAGGATGGCTGATATTTAGGAGAAATCACACGCTTAGATCAATGCACACTGCAGGTATTCAGCTGGAACCAAATATGTTGGAAGCAGTGGAAACCCCAGGGGGCTTGTTCACTAATCAATAAACACGAGGAATGTATGCCACTGAGTTATTGCTGCAGTGTTAATTGTAGCTGTACAGGAGGTTTTTTTTTTTCATTGCTAAAGAAACAGACATCTTCAAGAAGTGTGGCTTTTACAAAACAGGGATGATACGAAAAATACATTGCTATTCACTTCTCTGATGTTTTCGACTTTAGGAAAGCACAGGAGGTTCTCTGTTTTGCAGCTAATTAGAATCTCCCCGTGCTGCATTACGAAGGAGAAAGGGAAGTTCACAGCGCTTCCAAAGCCCTGGCTTACCACAAGTGACATTTAAGCAGTCACCTGGGGGAAAATCCCAATGGGAGCACTGACAAAGCTTACCATTTGAAAAAGGTCACACCTTCTCTTCTTGCTCTGAATAGATGGTGCTGACCTTAAAAACCTTCCAGCCCCAGTCCCCCTCCTCACAAGCATGTGATGGAGCAGCCAGCTAGGGCAATTCCAGCCAGGAGGAGATGCAGGGCACCATTGCCCTGCAGAATTCTCTTATGCCTTGTTTTCCTCTTGATAAATTGCAGATAAATCAGCTCATCTGAGAGCAGGTGGTCCTGAGTATCAGCAGCACAGGCATCAGTATAGGAGCACCAGGCAGCAGCGGGGTAGAGATACCTCTCTCTAAGGTGACTGCCTTGAAAACAGATGGCAAAAATGTAACAGCATTCCAAACCCGGGTGGACGTGGCATTTGGTGTAAGTGTGAAGGAAAAAGGGGGATTCATAAAGACCAGCTTTAATCAAGGCATTCAGAGCAGGAACTGCCATTTAGCAGCTCTGATTCAGCCTCTGGAAGAGCCTATTAGATACAGGCACTAAAAAAAGCTAGTCAGCTGAAGTTAGCTTATTGAGACCCCTCTCTTGTTTCATTGATTAAGGCCCATCCTCACCCACCATTTAATTAGAGAAACAAAAGGCAGGCAGATGGAGAAACAACATCTTCACCCTGTGGATGGAACCCAAACCTCTGGTAACACTTTGAGCACAAGGTCAGGCAAGGCTCTCAGAGCAGAAGTCAAACCTGGATTCATGAGGTTCTAGCTCAGGACCTCAGTTGAACCCCCCCGGTGTAATCCTCTTAGTCTGAACCTGTGTCAGCCCTGCACATGCTAACTCTTCAACTTTATGGGGGATTGCCATCCTAGCACCAGGCTGTCAAAGGAAAAGTAGCACCATGCCAGGCAGCTGGACTCAAATATAGCTCCCTTCCCCCCCTCGGTACCAGCCAGAGGCCAGTCCTGCACACGGGCTGCAGAGACTTCCAACTGAGTCATGCTGTGGGATGGAACAGGACAGCCCACAGCGGTAATCCCAAATGCTGCAGTATGCTAGAAAATCAGTCCCTGACTGCTGCAGTCATGAAAATACAATAAACATGCCCTATGATTCCATTTTTAGTTGCTTTTCAATGCAGCACTGCAGTTTGTCAGGCTTTCTTGTCCCAGCTGGAATAGATGAATTGCTGATGCTTTTTAGGACCATTGGCAGATGAGCACAATAGAAACATCGCTCAGATATTGATGACTAATGCACACAGAACGCTTCCAAAAACTGTGTTGCCATCGCAGCTAAACAAAGTGTACTAAATTAACATTCACATGGAAGGAGAGGAGCTCATTTCCACATATTCAGCATTTAAATGAACCTATGGCACCACTGTGAAACTCAGCTGAAATCAAAAACTGGCCACAGTTCTCTTGAAAGTTTCATGGACCTACCAAACCCTAACTCAGGTTTCAGGTTGGCAGCGAAGCCTGGGATCTCTCACAGGGTTTGGGATTTCATTATAGAAATTTCTAGCCACTACTAGAAGAGCTTCTCTCTGGTCACAGACCTGCTGACCTGTAGATATGATCATGTCTTTAAGTTATTGTTGCCTTGCTGCTGAATTGACGTGAATTACTTGTAAGGAAGAGTCTGGCACATTTCAAAGCTCAAAAGTCTTTTACCAGCTCAAAGGGATTAGATCAGCTTCTTCACGGGAAACCTCCCAGGCAGTTTTCCTTTCAGGACTGGAAGTGGTCTGCTTGAGCACGGCACAAGACAGGGCTGCCCTGCAGAGGTAACAAAAATCCTTGCAATGGCTGAAAATGGCACCACCACGAGAACTGAAAGCACAGAAAAAATAACCTAATTTAGAAAGAACCCAAACCAGCAATAACCAACACATCCAAGAGCAAGAAAAGGGAGCTACCGACGAATGCAGCAAAAGGAAGAGCCCTCTGTCTGGAGCAGGATTAAGCAGATGACTCATGAAGAAGTTCTGTTGCCGTCATCTCTGACTAAACCTTACACTGAAGTCCAGATACAAAATGATCTGACTCTATGAAGAGTTCAAGCACTTGGAGGGAAACAGAACTCCCAGCTCCAGTTCCCAGCTCACACAGTCATTTGAGCCCTCCTACACAGTGATCCATCCACTTGAAAAATTATAAGCAGAAAAAAAAAAGGACTTTTTTCCTGCCCTGTGTGATCTTAAACTTCCTTTTATGACAACAATAAAACGTATAATGCAGAAGCACGGACCATTTCAAGTCTCCAAGATAGTGCTGCTTGTTTTGTGGCTGAAGTTAAACATTTCCTCCGCCACTTTGTGAGGATTGATGCTTCAACACACTTAAAAATTGTCTTGAATATTTTTTCTAGCCCTCTATTCAGGTTATAGTTTGCTCTTCAGGTACAAACAGAGCAGATCTCACAATCTCTGGCTGTGGTATCAAACATCACCCCCTTTTAGAGTCCCTTTTTGTATGGATTTCAGTCATCTTTGCACAAGTAAAACTTGTATTGACTCACAATGTGTTTTTTTCTATGCCATCAGACAATTAAGAGCCTTAGATACTGGCTCATATTTCATAGATAAATATCCATCACTCCTCTTCAAACAGGAATATCACCTCCATGCCCCTGGTTATTGCAACTGCTGAGAGCCAAACAGGGTGGATATATTTTAACAACCCAGCCCGACACTGAAAGCTCCCTTCCAACAGACTGAACCCATATTCATGAAATTATTGAGGGGAGAGAGGGAAGAACAGGAAATGTTCTTGAAAATAGTAGAACGTTTTTATATATCTCATGGATTTCTGTTTCATTAGATATGGGAGCAGTGCCTTTAATGTAACTAACATGTGGCAACCACAGGGCAACCACAGAGAGTAAATCTGTCCTGCAGGAGGAAGCTAAAATGCAGCAGGGTTTGCTTCAACTGCTAGGAAAGAATCAAAAAATCTTTTTAACACTGGTTGCAACTGGGGGTGGAGGGGAGGAGAACTGAGAAAACACTAATAGCGACAGCTGAAAACAGAAATATCTCAGCATTTGTGGGTGGGGGAAATCAAACAGGTCCCAGCATCCTGTCAGTGCTCCAGATTTGTTCTTGTTGGGGAAAAAAAAAAAAGGTATCAAAGCAATAGACCTAAAAGTCTTGAGGTGGTCTTGAGATAGTTATGTTTAATAACAGCAGTTAATCTCAGCATTTCCAGAGGTGTACACATTTCTGTGCAAAAGCCATGCAAGCTACAGGAACTGCAGTAAGGCTTGGCTCAAGCTGCCCTATTGTTGGGAGCTCACAGTCGGTTTCACTGCTTTCCTTCAATATTCCCATCAGGGCTGCAGCTCCCTTGCTTTGTTCCCCAGACAGCCCAGCATTTAACAGATGTCCTAAGTAAATCATGATCATTTGGTAGTCTTCGGGAATAGAGGCTAGATGGAAAAATCACAGTCTAATAAAACAATCAAAAAAGCACCAGCACATTACAGGCCTTTTCAAAATAAATTAGGGTATCTTTTAAATCTCTACGCAACAATTTGTATTTGAAATCAAAAGACCGTATGTCATTGACTTTCCCCTGAGTAATCTAAGTGAGAGAGCTCTCTGAGGTGCAGTAATAGGATGTAAGTGAAGAACTGGGTATTATTTTACCCGTGCTGTGATAATCTGAATGCATCACTGCCCAGCATCATAAACAGTGAAGTGAGAAGAACAAACAGCACTTTCAAAACCCCCATTGCATTTGGGGACTGTAGGAGGGGGTGGGAGACCTGGTCTCCAGTGAGAGGGAAAGCAAACATTTAAAACTAAAACAGAAGCAACACAGCATTATTTAAAGTCTAAAGAGGAAAACTACAAAAGCCTGCTTTTCACCTCTCCAAGAAGGAAAAAAGGCAAGTCAGAAGCAATGTCAAGAAATACTGTTGCAAGCAGGGAGTGCAGTTCTTAATAATCAGCAGTATTTTAAAGATCTTCTTGAAGTTTTGCACTGAGACACTATAATTAAGGAAAGAAATCAAAGCTTACCAGTTACCATCTGTCTGGAGCAGGGAGGGAGCTGATGCTACAGGATCTTTTCCACGGAGTAATGCACTCTGCAGAAGTACCAGGAAGGAAAAAATAAAAAGTAGCAGAGCCACTACAGACGACAGCAACCCCGTAGGTCATGCTCTGTTTGCCTTCTCTTTCCCAGCCAGCCAGAAGGGTTTGCTCCTTGTCCCCCGGGCACAGCCCCCTTCCCGCAGTGGCCGGCTCGGAGAACGGCCACCCCTGCCCAGCATCCCACCACCCACCCCGGGACAGGCTCCAGGCTTCATTTTAATGGTGTCAGCAAGGGGAAACCGAGCCTTTAAGCTGCTTCTCGCACAGGCTGGGGTGAACAATGCAGCCACCTGGGAGCAGGATTATCTAAAGGAAGGCTCAGCTCAGTTCTCAGTCTTACCTGCACTAATCAGGGCAAATAAATTATTTTTAAAGCATGAAGACAGAGAACAGGATCATTATGTGTAATTATTTTTAAGAACTATTTTAACATCCTTTTCAATGTGAAATATGCAAGTTAATGCTACACACACTGAGGAACCCACTGAGGTTTCTCTGTCTGGGAAAAGATTCTCAGGCAGAGATTTGCTTCCCAGGAGATAGCTGTATCTGCCTGCCCACCTGCATCCTCCACAGCCTACCTAGAGCCGTGCAGGCACTGCCCAAGCAG
Organism: Gymnorhina tibicen; assembly: GCA_013399875.1. Classification (NCBI taxonomy): domain Eukaryota; kingdom Metazoa; phylum Chordata; class Aves; order Passeriformes; family Artamidae; genus Gymnorhina; species Gymnorhina tibicen. The sequence goes on along the minus strand of VXAZ01007126.1, from coordinate 1,335,182 downwards.
GGCACACAGCTCCCTCCTCCTCTTTTTTAATTTGTGTGTTTGTCCACAGACAACTGGGATCGTGAAGCAGAAGAGTCACCCAGCACACCAGAGGGAAGGTACTTCTGTTACTCTGCACTAAATCTGGAAAACAAAGAAGTGGCAACTGATAATCACATTCAACAAGCAAAATCCTGCTGTTCCCTAGAAAAACCCTTCTCTCCTCCTCACTTCAGCTCACAGCACAATGATCCAGAGTTGTGGTTTGCATTTGTTTGCCAGGTCATTCACATTTAATTTCTTTTGTCTATAGTTTTTCTCATGCCTTCCACAGAGAAGGCAGATAACACTACACACAACTCCTGTGTCGGCGGGACCCCTAGAAAAACCCAGGTACAGTTCAGTGGGATGCATACCTGCACTGAATAAAACCCTCACAGCCTGATCTGTGAGTGGCTCCTGAATTACTAAGGGTGATTGGATCTGAGAAACATAATAGCTTTGTACACCAAGCCAGTCCTCCTTTGACTCCAGATGCAAAATTACCATTTTTCTGCTGAAAGGGTGATTTCATGCCATAACTTGCATGACTAAGGTTTCCAGAGAAGACTTTTGTTTAGATAAGGACAAGAGATGCCCTGAGGCTTGTATTGTAATGTTATATGGATATATAGATAAAGAAATTTTTTGTTGAGCTGAGGGTGTGGTGTGATTTTTATCTGCATGATTACTTACTGACAGACACTGGGAACAGCAAGATTTTTCCTGACCTTTTTTCACCCCTGCCTGGTTGGTTACAAGCTTCGCAGCCAGTGCAGCTCCTGGGTACCACAGGCAGCCCAAACTGCAGCTGGTTTCTCTGTGTGCCCACCATCACTCGACTGGACATCTTTAAAACAGAGCTGTTCTGTGCTTGAAATCCAATCTAGGGGGAAAAAAAATGAATAGTCTGGGGTTGACAACGGCCCCAAAGGAAAATGGCCAACAGAAAATCTTCCTCTGTGCTGGTACTTTTAACAGCTCCTGGGATGTGCCCTCCACTTGCATTATTCAATAAGCTTGCACTCGCATTGCTTTTGGTACACATTCAACTTCCAGCCAGAGCCACCTGCGTGCCAAAGCCACCTGCACAGCCCTGGGTACAGCAGTGGCTGCCTGGCGGCCGGGAGAGCTCCGTGCAGACCGACGCTCTCCCCTGTTCACCACCACCAGGGCAGGCGCGGTCCCCGCATTAATGCACGGCAAACAGCGCTTCGACAGCCCCTGGTGCTGCAGGGATATCATCAGCTCTCCCAAAACACTTCAGGAACATTGCTGGAAGCTTCACTGTGTGTCTTGTCTGAGGCCATTCACTATTCTTCTTCTTATCTTCTACTTGAGACAGTGGATTATCTCAGTTCAGATTACTAGAAGGCTGTAAAACTCTATCTCAGCCTAAAAATTAATTCTCAGCAATTTCTGAACTCAAGAGAAAAGCAAGAGATTGCATGCTTTGGGTTCAGCAGTATCAAAAACAGACTCACTAAAGGGATAGCTAATCCCAATAACTACAAAGCCTTTTCAACCAAATCAGAAAATAAAAGTCACTCCTGTTTTCCAGACAAGAAGGACAAATGAAAACTGGCTGGCAAGGTATGACACAGAACCTTCAACTGCTGGCTGAGGAAAGCTGCAATAAGGCAGCAGAGAAAGACCATGGGATAAAGCCTGATCTGGCTGCCCTTCCCCAGCCCACTCCGGTCCCGGCTGGAGCTGGCGCGCTGACCCTGGACTGCTGTGGGAACACACACAAGCAGCAAATGGCTCCCCTCCAAGTTTGCAGCTAAACATGTTTCCCTCCTCCTTGCCTTCTAATTGATATCCCAAATCAGAAACCTTGAGCTTGTCTTTAAACATGAGCATAATCTCAGGCTCAGACAACTGATCCTCCAGCAGGAACATAAAGACAGGCCGTAATCAGCTCCAGCAGTGAGCCAGAGTCATGAACAAGTCATGGAAATGGCATTTCACAGTATTGGCTGTCAGGTTTTGTGATGCATGATTTCATGGAGTACTTTGTTTTGTCCAGCCATCTAAGTTTCAAAAGTAAAACTGAAGCTTTCTTCTAGCCAGAAAGGTATCAGTGAGAGCACGTAAGTACAACTTTAGTTTAAGTCACGTTATTCAACAGTACCATTACAGCAAACTCCTGATAACAGGCCCCAACCAGTACCTATCAAAGACAATGGGGTAAGGTAGAACAAAAATATGAAAATATGGCAGAAACTATGAGTACTTCTAAAATGTACACTAACTCTAGAAACTTCAAAATATTAGAGAAATATTTTTCCACCCAGTTTCATTGATAACAGCATTTGAAGAATCCTCTTTCAGCAAAATGTTGACAGTTTGAGGGTTTTTTCCCTCCTACTTTTGCTTTCAAACCATCCGTGATGCAGCACAGCGTCACAGTGGCACTGTGTTAAGGGGATTGAATCCTCTGTTACTTTAAGCCTGAAGATTCTTCACACTTTCAGCCTTATCCTTATTCAGCTATGGGAAGGGAAATAATCTGTCTTGGATTTTACTCCACGTTTCAAAATACCAAAGCCATCCAAACAAGAACTGCTTGTGTACAGGGCAAAGTCTTTGTTTTGACTGGCACCCAGGGGCAATTATGACATACTATCATCAAAGCGAGCTGCAGATTATGGGGTAAGCAAAACGGGTTTTCTCAGTTTTCCGAGTTTTCTCATTGTACAAGTATCTGTGTAACTAAACAGGTAAAAATATAGGCGTTAAAACCTTGGAACCAATGGAGTAAACTGATTTTTAAAAATTAACTACCATCCACACAGATGTTTCCTGAGCATATGAAAAGCATATGCAATTTTATTTTATATATGCTTTTAAATACCATTCTATCAGGTTTTGTGGATATGTACACACATAACAGAAGTATTTAACACATCCACATCATGGTCACACGTGCACAAATACACTGTTCTGCAGTGGAAGAATGCACTTCCTCTGCATAGTTCTGTATAGGAACTACTAATCCGTTACAAATTTCATCCTAGCATACAGACTCATCTTGGTGCCTTGGAAAGAGGCGCAGTTCTGAACCTGCAAAAAAGTTGGAGCACCAAGTTAAGACTAGAGCCCTAACATTGCACAGAAATCTTTGGGCTGATTTCTCGAGAGATGTTTCTTCAGGAACAACAACAAAAAAAACATGTCATGGCTTTGTCGTTTTTAAACGCAGACATTAAGAGTAGGAATTTGAAGTACTTCTCTAAGCTTATAAAAACTTGGAAGATGCAACAAACTAATTTGAATCGGATAACACAAAACAAATATTGGGCGCACACCAAAAGAGAATCTGCCTGAAAGTCATCACCCCTCCCCACAGCACATCTTGTCAAGGGCAGCCAGACACTGTCACAATAACGTAACAGGTAAGGACAAAGAGTGGAGATTTTTAGCCAAAATGCAAATAAGAAATTCTATATTTTTAAAAGTCTGGTTTTCATCAACTTTGACCTCAATCCGTTCCTTACCTCTCAAACGTTTGCTTTTCATAATTCCACTTTTCTAACAAAGCGCTCCCGAAGTCCTCTAATCGATGTGTATTTGCAAAGCCACACAGGTCCTTTGTTGAAGCTTCTATCCTAATCTGAGAACTTTAATTTTCGGAGAAGCCAATTCCTTAGTGGTACGGAAGCATCGAGATGAAGGTTCAGTGAACCCAAGGTCAATAAGTCACGCATTTCTTTTGACTAGTGTTTGCTCTTGACAAGCAGGCTGCTCACAAATCCCTTTTGCAAGTTTAAGGCACTATGTAGCCTGCAGAGACAAAATTAGAATATAAACATCTACTCACTAGAGAAAACAAGGGAGTTATTGTCACTGTAAAGGAGGAGACATCTAAAGCATACCCCCTCTGCATTAATTCCATTATTGTGTACAGGCAAGATGACAGTTATACCACCAAGTAAACTGCAGTTATCCCCTCAAATGATCATTTAATGTTCTTTATTTTACTTTTTCTAAGGAAAATTGATTTCTTGCTATTTATGTTCGGGGTATTTCATTGTGCTGTGATTATAAACTAGACTGAATGCATTTCCACCGACTCCCTGCAAAGTGTGTTTTACAGCCCTTCCTGCTTTGCACAATGCAAGATGTCTTTTTTAATTGCCAGTCTGGTTTTTTTTAAGTATGATGCATGCTTGTTTGTTTACTCGGAAGCTCTGAGAGAGCCAGGCTGGAGTCCAGTTCTCCAACAGGTTGCTGTGAGGTATGGAAGGAAATATCCCCAATAACGATGTCTGCTCTGCAAATGACAAAACCGCCTATAGCCCATTAAACTTCATCAGGGGTTTGCAGATCTCTGAAATTTACCTTGTAAGGACAATACCTGGGGTGGGTTCTGGGTCATGGCTGTCACTTGTATCCCATCAGGTGTTCTGTTGCGCTGTGCTGGGAGGGTTTCAGCCCGAGGGGACAGTGCAGAACGGCACAGCTGGAGCTGGCCGAGGTTACGCAGCAGGAGCGCTGAGACCGAACCCACAGCACCAGATCCTTTCTCCCACACACCCAATCAGCCCCTTACCTGTGCCCTGCCAGTGCACAGAAATAAAGTGAAATGACAATTCAGAGAGTGCTGCAGCAACTGGTGTTGGAGCTGATGGAACAAGCAGGGCATGGCTGAGCTCTGCTGCCAGACCACGCCGCTCCACGTGTGACACCAGCGCCGTGCTGAGCCGGGTTCATCAGGGAATTCGCTCAAATTACCTCATCTTTGAGGATATTAAGTGATCCCTTACTTGAGAAAGTGCAAACTTTTCACCTCTCATCTAGTTAGTTACCCACCCCCAGGCCGAGAGCCTCCGAAGGACAGACGCTTCGGCTCAGGTTGTGAAACACGTTCAATATCCTGTGAATATTTTTTTTTTCTTATTTTCTTCCCGCGTCTCAGTATGTAAAACCTTATTGCTGTGGAAATAAAGGTGTGAAAAATCAATCAGGGACCTTTGCAAGCTATAAAAAAACCTAACGGAGCATTACAGGTTTACCACCAGCACTTAAAAAGAAGCTCTCTACAAAATTGTGTGGCAGATATTCCCCATGACATGAGGATTTTGATGGACATACACAGTATTTTGCATAATCCAGCAACTATTTACCTAGAAAACCACAGTCACCTTCACAAAACATAGCTCTATAAATATTATTTTACTACTGTCCTGGTCAGCTTTAGTATCTCCCAGACAGCCCTGAAACGCTCAGGAAGAGGGGGATCTTGGCAGCTGAAAAGCTGACAGACACACACACCCCCTAACCCCAGCTACAAGATATTTTCTTGTCTGTCCATACAGAAAATACATGAAAACTGCAGTGAATAGGTTGGAACAGAGGTCAGCAAAAACACAAGAGTCACTCCATCAGCACGAGTGTCAGCCCTTTGCTGACTGCAAAAAGTAAGTTCATCACAGCTTAACAGGGACAAATCTACATCTGAAAGAACTAAAAGCAAATAAAGTCACCTTAATCCAGTCTTGCAAACCCTGGTCTCCTAATTTGCAGCTGAGGGTGTTATGACACCTTGGCAGGACACGTTTAATCAGCGGCACGACCTGACCTGTTCTGCAGGGAGAGCCCTGTGTGCCCACATTCCAGCCCCGACCTGCGCCGCAGCATTGCTGGCGCTTACTCTGCCGTTACCGCGCGCTGCTCCGTCCCAGGAGCAGCGGATCCCGGCTGCACGGGCCATTACCCCTCCCTGAGCTCAAAGCAGTGCCAGCTGACTCCAAATACCCCCACCACGCTCCTCTTCTGGTCAGGCAGAAGCTCACCAGCACTCTCAGTAATGCCTTTCGAATTCCCAGCTATGCCTTTTTAATGGACCCTGCCTGAAACAACCCCTGCTCCTAGAAGCAGCCTCTTTGCTGGCGAGATGTGCTTCCCAGAATTCTCAAAGGCAAGGAGCTGAAGAGGGGACTTGTCTGCACCAAGCATATTAAGCTCTGCGTGAGTCTGTGTGTGCACTCTATTCCGCAGACAAGTCATTAGCTGAGCTATTTTCCAGTCAGATTAGGAAGGAAAATCCCAGAATTATAAAGTCGAACTTGCAGGGCCTGATTCTTTGCTGGATTGGATAATTCTAGTGAAAATTCCAGAGAAAGCACGTGTAAGACAATGCTACACGAGAACCAGCCTCATTGAAATCACCAGAACTGTCCCTCAGCTTTTAAAGGACCATCTCATTCAGTGTCCTTGAAAGTGAAGCTGTTCCCAAGAGAGGTCCAATTGCACGTGAGAGCTACAGGGAGTTGCGAGAAAACAATTCTCCCAGGCTTTGATTTGCTTTGAGGATAAATCCTCACATCTCTTGGTCACAGCTCCACTTCTCCCAGGTTTTTGAGGAAGCTCACAGTGCTGATGGTACTGAGCTCATGTAAGTGTCAGTTATTTTGGAATCTCTCCAGAGAGAAATATTTTGACAGTCATATTCTGTTCATTATTCTGCCAAGAGAGGAAACACGCACGTCGTTATCTAAAGGAGTACAGTCAGCCCACCATGCTCTTGCCTGACTGGCTTGCTTATCTTGATAAATGCCGGCTAAGATCAGGTCTTAGTGCCATTAGATGTGTCTAAAACATGAAGCTGTCATTACTGTGTCAGCACCAAGGACTGCTTCCAACCGTGATAATGGTGGGGCCACGTTTTGAACAAAGACAGATTTGAGTCTGCAATGGCCTGCCACACCAGCTGGTTCCCATTACCGCACAGAGACCTTTTGCTCATGATTATGAGCTTCGCCATTTCTTTCTTTTTAATTGGAAACCAGAAATATCCTCCCCATCTATGACTCATACTGGACCTAGCAAACGGTTACCTCATGGTTAGGGGCTGGCGGGATTGGAGCCTGCAACAGTTCAAAGATGTGTTTGATGCAAAGCCTGAAGAACAGCGGGTGAAGAGCTCCAGACTGCAGCCAGCTCTGCCGCACGGATCCCGCATCCTGAGCCTCCCACACTGCCAAAGCTCCAGCAGCACAGGCACCACGTACACAGAGCTGATGACACACAACACTGATGCAGGAACGCATCACCAGAACACCTTTTTGACACTGCTCAGCTCTGAGGGGAGTAGTTTCATACCAATAGCAAAAGGAGAAGAACTCAAATTCGTTCCGACCTGACTCAGCCCAACATTTAAGCAAAATGCTTAAGTACTTCCCTGTCCAGCAAAGCACTCAAGTATGTGGTTTAATCTATAAAGGTAAATGTTTATGTGCTTTGGACTGTTGAACTGGCAGCTATTACACCATTACACCAACTGCTATGTATGTACGTATAATTATATATAGACAACTGTTGTTAAAAGTATATCTATAGCTGGTTTTAATCTCAGGTTTAAGGGATTCTCAGTGGGTTTGTAGCAATTACATCGCCCTGCAAACAAACATAATTACATACATCATTCAGTTGCTTTCCATTTTGTGAGCAGAGATCTGTCCCTGCAAGGCAGCAGCCTGTGCTTTATTCCCCTACGCCAGCACCTGAAGCTGTGTCGTGTTTCTGTTCCCACCAGACAGAGTGCAGAAGACTCGACATGAATATAGATTTAAGACTTGCTGCTTGAAAATGTGCAATGTCAAGTGTCCCACTGAGTTTTACTGAGTTGGCTGTGGCAATATCTGCTACCCGGTGCAGCATGATCATTTCAGACTTTAATCCTGCCTAATCCTGTTCTACAGGGTTTCATATTCCCTCCCATCCTCTTTGCTTGACAGTTTTGGCACCTATACCACACGCATTATGTTACTTATATTGAAAATTAAGATCATCTGGGCATCTTAGAATAAGGACTTTTGCTGACAACTGGGTTTGTCTGAGACCCAAAACCCAGCAACTTGTGTTCTCACCTTGGAGTTCTGTCCAATCTCACCTCAAACCATTTAAATTCGGTTGTGCTGAGAGCTCCCCACATTTTGCTCAGTTTACACTTCAGCTGGTGGCATCTCTTATTTACTCTACATTGTAATGCAAATAGCTTGCAGCTATTCAGCATAACAAAACCATGATTTCAGAAAAAGCAGAAATCATTTGCCTCTTCTTTTGATTTTTTTCCCCTCCATAGCAAAGCAACAACTTACCATCCCTAAAACAAAACCAGTTAGAAAATAAAAAAAAGTAATTAATTTCCTAGTAAATAGATGCCGCATTAGAAGAGATTTGTTGAATTGTCTCGCTGGAGCTGCAGGGCTAACATGAGGTGGAAGCTTGGCCCTTGCTTGATTAGGAGCTGCCAGTTTCGGAGCAGGCGCTGGGCATCCTCCTCCCCTGAGGAAGGGAAGTGCTCTTTAGGTGCCCAGACACCGCAGAGGCCACAACCTCGTTGCAATTCTCTAACAGACAGGTTTCACATTTTTAAGTGTTTCACTTCCATAAAGAAGGTAATAAAAGCCTCCTGAAATGAGGAGAGAGATGAGCCCACAACGAGCCCAAGACTTAAAGAGGAGACAGTAAGATGGTCTTGTAAACAACTTAGAGTGGAGACACTGTGCTGCACACTAATAGTGCTCCAGTCCTAGAAAAATGACAGGGTTCCTGAAAACAGCTGTGGGCACTGCAACGTGAAAATGAACGTCAGAGACTGCAAGGGCATAGTTTCAAAAGCTAGATATGTATCTTAGAGCTGTCTCCAGGGCAAGTATAATTCAGCAAACCAAAGAGAAAGAAAATAACCTTGTTCAGAATATGGCAACTTATGATCCCAAGTGGGCAGCAGTAAGAAAGGAAATTGTTATTTACTACCCCCACAATGCCTAACAGGCCCTCATTTGAGGTAAAACATGCAAAGGTATCTTACGAACCAAGCAGAAAGTTTCAAATGGAAAGCACCTGAGTCTACAATCAGTAAGAGCTTCCAAAGCCATGGGTTTCAGACCAAGGTTTTAGGGTAAAACTTTCAATAGCTTGTAAGACAAACTGTTTGCAACCTCCTCAGCAGAATGACAACAAGATCTGGTACTTCTCTTCTTTAGACTCTGAAAACTGAGGTGTTTCAGGGCCTTTTCACTAAGCTCAAAGGGTTCAAGGGATTCACTGATAGTGAGCACCTAGATAAGAATCTCACACCTCGTATTTGGAGGGACCGCAGAGGACAGGAAGGGTGCCCCACTGCCTTTGCTGTTAGGTGGGATGGGGAAGTCAGAGTTCATTTCCCTGGTCTGATACCAGCTACGAGCCATGCTTCCTCCTTCTGCTTGGATATCTCATCTGTGCATCAGAAAGACTGGGCTAACAGCAATCCTTTACCTTCCAGACTGCTGGTAATTAGCTACTGCAAGCTTCCCAGTCCCACAGAGGCCTCAAACTAGAAGTGATACCATCCACAATGGGTCAGAACAGAATGGATTTTACCACAAAAGCAGCTGTGGATATCTCAGACAGGAGTTGAATGCAGTTAACACGCTCCAAAATCATTCTGCTATCATATGTTGTCACTATTCAACAACTAAAAAATACAGATATAGATTTTTATGCCTTGAACTTTCTTCTTTTGACAAAGCACTTTTGCTGAGAATTTTGGAAGGTTGCTACACTACTTTTACTTTGTTCAAGTGTCCCTGGTGACAACTATATCCTGGAGTGTATTAGAGTTTAAAAATACAGCAGCAAGATAAGCAGTGGCAGGAAGATAGAGGAATTCAGAACTTTGAGACTCAGAAGAAAAGATATTTCTAATCTCTGCTGAAAATATAAGACAAAGTGGATAAGGCAGACAAGCATGAGGAGGCTGTTACAAACAGTAGAGGCTGGAAAGAAGGAAAGGAGGAAGGGAGGGGGAGATTCTCACACCAGCAAGTGAGCTTGATGGCAAGATGAGAGAGAGGTCACAGCAAGACAAGTAGAGCAAGCAAGGAGAGCTCCACAGAGATACAGCCTAGGAGACAGGTCAGGGCAAGTCAGTGTCTATGGTTTGCTTTGTTCTTATTTTTGGCTTTCCACATGCTTTCAAAAGGAGAGGCTATCAGATAAGATTTGATGGGACACCATTAAGACAGAAGGTTTTTCCAGCTCTATTGTGTGCATGACATTCCTTCCCCTCTGGTCTCCAGGGATCTCGTACATCTGGGGATGTAATCTGCAAAGCACGAACACAGGACTGCGCAGCGATGCTGCCTTTGGTGAGGAATTTGATCAAAGGTGCAATTTAAAGTGGGTATTTAATGGCCTCATAGTGTTTCTGTACCCTGGGATTGTACAGCCCAGCCTGTAACATACCCTTTTGTGCTACCAACAGGTGCTGGGAAGCATGCCAGCATCCTCACAGAAAGCTTCTGCCTTTCCTATGGGCTCCCCATGCTACAGGAATTCTAGACCTTCACTGCTGTAAGGCAGGAGATCCAGCCACCTCAGCTAAAGAACAATAATTGGTACCAGATGTTGATTTCCTGAGGGTTAAATCTAAAAGAATATAATATATTGGAAGAAGGGGGGGAAAAAAAAAAAAAAAGAAGCGTGTTTCATAGCAATGCTCTGGGAATTGAGGAGAGATGTAAACGGAAAGGCTGGTTTCCACTGCAGCAGTCAGAAGTGCCATATTTCTAAAGGTCAGAAGATTCTGCATAATCAACATGGGGAAAAAATACTGGTGTGGAACACTTGGCAAAAAGAATCAGTAACCATAGAGGTGTATAATAGTATCACCAGTGGTGCTGCCAAGGTGAAAGAGGACCTGATGCTGTTAGCTTGCTGAATACACACTAAGACACCAGCAGATGAGATGGGGGCTGAGGTGGGAGGAAACTATCATTCTAAGATTTCAACTGCTCTTTTACAGGAACCTACCAATTCCTCCCTTCTCCGTGCTTTCTTTCCATTCACCTTCACACTGAATAATCTCCAACTATTCCATTCCCAAAGCATTTTCCATGTTGCCCACCGTGTGCACTAAATTCTGAATATTTATGCCTTGCATCAAAATTACTTTAGATTGCTTTACTTGTAAAGAAACTCCAGACCTTCCATGGCCACGTGGACTCAGACAGATGGCACTGGAAAACTGCTCAGCACTCCCTTTCTTGCAGAACTTCTCCAGCTGACACACACAGGATATCACATTGCCCAGCACAGATACTGCTCCCAAAAACCCACCCTCAACCCACTGCGTTTTATTCCTCCCAGCAGCAGCTAGGGGACACAGGAGAAAGCAGAAGCTATGACAGAGCTAGGTGCAGGGGCTAAGGGAAAGCAACAGGAACATGGCAGAGCTGCATGAAGATGTCAGAGGTAGAGGGAAATGACAACAGGGATATCGAGAAGATGGGAGAGACGAGGGTATTGCGAAGCAAAAATGAAAAGTCTGCCAAGATTGCTGCAGTGGAGGAGCACACAGGACTGGACAAACCCACACTGCTCGTGCAACAGCTCCTCGCTTGCCATTTAATATTCAGTGGCATTTTATAGCAGCAGGATATCCCTGACTCTTCCCCTGCTTTGGAATGTAAATAGCAGCTGTCTGTGTGCTGCCGGTGCAGAGCCTTGCTGCAGGCGTGCTCTGCCTGTGCCACCAGCACAGCCTCACAGGAGGCAGGAGAAAGCCCGGTCTCTTAATCTTGACAGGGCTTAGGAGAGAGATCAGATTTGAGCAGTTTGGCATCAACAAGACTTGGATAATTCCAGACGTGCAGAGGAGAGCTCTAAGTACCTAAGGAACCCTCTTGGTGGTGATACTCAGCCGCTTACAGAAGTAGGAGGGAGCAGCCAGGATTATCCTTTAGGATTTAGGTGCCTAAATTCTTCCTGAAGGTCCTCCTTAGGCATCCATTCCTTCCTGTAATTCCAGCACTCAGAAAAAAAAAAACCAAAAAAACCACTGCCCCTTGTCTTCCCTATCTGTGGTTAAAAACACCTGACTATCTGAATAAATCCGGGCATCCTGGAACCTCATTTGCTCTTTGCAGCCTTGCAGCTGACTTCGGTACAGCGGGGTGATATCACAAAATCATAGAACTGTTTAGGTTGGAAAAGGCCTTTAAGGCCATTAGTCCAACAGTTACACAGAAGATAAATAACAGATGAATAGATAATAAGATAAATAGCCTTCAGAAATAGGCAACAGGGCAAGGAACAAACAACTACAGCAGGACATCATGAAACAAAAATACAAAAACAATAACAAAGATTGATCTACTTCTGTCCTAGTGAAGCAACTCACATCTCTGCTCTGCCCCTGGAATTGCCTTTGGGCTCTCGTCAAACTGACCACAGCCACGCAATTGGGGTTCTGAGGGCTACTCATAATTTTCCCCTTTTTACTGTAATTTGGCCCCAAGAATCCCTCACAGGAGGCCTTTCTAATATCCTCTCTCTTTTACTAATTATAAAGGAGTAGAAATATTAAGATCCCCTTGCAAGGAACCTGAGGATTCCTGCAGAGCTTGTTTCAATGTAAATCTCCTTAGTAACAAAGGAAATGGAGGGGGGAAGAGAAGGAGTCTGCACAGGATTTGCAGCCTGCTTTTCTAGGGGTGTTTGCTGCCACGCTGTTCCAGAGATGATTCAGCCTCTCCCCGTCAGCTCCCCTCACTGCTCCTAACTTCTGGCAAGGATCACCCAAGAGGAATGTGGGTTTTTTTCAAAGTTCTCAATGAGGTATCAGCTGTTCTTTAAAGAGATTATGGTGGGAGCATTCTTAGCACATTGACTCCACTGTGCAGCCAGCCTTGTGATTAAATGGCTCAGCAAAGGTGGTTTCCAAGGATAAACTGTGCCAGGGATGACAACATTTCCTCACCAAAGGGGGGAGAATCTAATAAAAAATAAGGATAGAGGGAAACTGCTCTAGCTCTACAGCTATTATTAGTGTCTCAGAGCATTGTCACTGCTTTGCCTGTGCTGTCAGATGTCACTTTGCATCAGTTCTGGGCAATGCTCAGAAGAAAAATGGTGGAACTCATTGAATTCTGCAATGCATGACTGGGCTCCGCAGCAGGGCCGCACAGAGGGTTAAGTGACCTCTTAATGCTGGTGGGAGCACTGCTCAACAAGTTCAAGTGGGCTCTCCAATAATTTATGCAAACACCTTTTTGCGTAGCCTGGCAATTTATAGTAATTTATCCCTTCTCTCCAGCTGCTCTCGCAAGGCATAAAACAGGTACTTAAAAATGAGTTCCAGCACTCTGTCCTACTGTCCCCTGCAGCTGCTCCCTGCTGAACTGGCAATCCAAATGAGGGGGAAAAGACAACCGAGACAAGGAAATGACTGACATATACTGGACACTCGGACTTTTGGGCACAGCTGCTTGGAACCCAAGTCTGGGCCGTGAGCAACATACGTAATGCAGCAGCACAGCTAAACTCCCACACCCACCCTCTCTGGAAATTTGCTTTTCCATATTCCTTCTACTTTTTGGAGGATCACCATTTTCATCCTCATTTGTTTTTTGGGGCAGCTTCTCAGCATAAAGCTGAGCAACTTTGCCTCAGTGAAGAACTCTGCACTCAGCAGATGCCGACTCGAATTCTTTTTGCCTTGAGGAAGCACGTTATGAACATCCTCTGCACTCTCAGGAGGAGTCCAGAATCAGTACACGCTCTTTTCCAGTGCTCAGGATGACCGAACGGTTGAGTTCATTTCGCTGATCACGTGGCCGTTTACTTTGAACTCCGTGTACAAGCGAAGTTAATCGGAGCTGACGTGAGACCTACACACATCCTATAGCATCCTCATTACACGCTTTTAAACGCCTGCCTTTGCTCTGAACTGAAAGCCACAGCCACCAAGAAGAAAGAAACGTATCTAGTTTTCCTTCTGATCTTAGTCACCTGCCAACACAGTTTGTCTGCTCTAGCAGAACACGGGATTGTTTAACGGCCAGCTAAACACAAGTTAAAATGGCAGCTTTGGGGGTGGGGGGAATAGAAAAAGAAACAAAAGCCCCAGGTGTCAGCGATTTATCAAAGTGGGCTAAAATCACACCTTAACATCCAAGCTGTAGACAGATCCTGTATTCTTGAGGTGAATTTTGGGAAGCTAATTTAAGTTCTCCTTTCAAAACATCTATTAGCAATTCGTCACACTTGATGTGACTGGGAGTAATGTCATGCTGACGGCTGCAAGATTTCAGCCAGACTTGTAGATCAGAGCACCTGATGGATTGCACTTCTAAGTACCTGCACAGCTCTGAAGCTCAAATTGACTGTCTGGCAGCATTCTTTCTGTCCTGCTGCCTTGGAAAGCTTGATTTTAAGGAAAACCTTTCATAGTTTTGACCACAGCATCCAAATCTCAGAACATAAAAGGCTCCTCATTGAGGAAAAATGGATTTTTATTTTCTGAAGACAACAAAAGACAGCTGTGTATACACACATGCTGGGATGTAACATTAAGAAAATCAGAGAGAGACTGAAGCCATCTTTGTATGCAGACACACACCTGATTCCCTGGGAGAAGGTAATGCACTGGCATGAATTCTCCATGGTCGTCCTGGAGGAGGAAGACAGCTCTGACAATTGCTTGATGAGACAGATCCCACAGCTCCCATTTCATCAAGGGCCCTGTCCTCTCCATCTGCTGGGCTCTGCTCCATTACAAGTTCATTACTGGCCATGTCCTGCTACCTTGAGAGTCAAAAGCTCCACTAAGTATCTTTTTTTTCTGCTAGACCAAATCAGGAATAACCCCAAAACTAGAGGAGAAGGAAATAAAAAAAAAAATTGAGCTGTTAAGTACCGCTGGGGAACTCTTAGATTAGAAAGCACAAACAGAATTTAATGATCATCCAAAGATGCACGTGTGGAAGAATATGAATTCCAACTTTGGAATGAATTCCTTGAGAGTTGAGCTCCTTTGTTTCCAAGGTCTGAATTTGTATTATCTATTTTAGCAGCAATGCTACTGGTAATGCTTTTCCCCTTCCCTCAATAAAAAATAGTAACGTCTATTTTAATTTATTTTCTCTAAGCTGCTGCCTTTGAGCTTTTCAGAGTGACACGGAAGTCTAAGCAAAATTTCACTGACTCCAAAATCTCTTCCTTTGGTTTAAACACAGTTAAAGCTTGAGCAACAAGAAAGGCTACGTCAAGTGTAAAAAAATAAAAGGGTGAAGTAGTGCATCAAGTGCATCAGAAGTCTGCCAGGCAGAAAGCAAATGGCTAAATTTATAGAGGTGGTTCCTGCTAACAGAAGAGCTGCTCAGCCCCAGCTATTTCATTACTATTGCACTAAAGGGTCCTAGGGACGTTCTTTTTGAGGTGTAGGCAATTCAGAGAGCTGAAACAGCACTGTAATTTGGCCTGTGAAAAATGAGTAGGTGTTCACAGTTCATTTCCCAACAGAGAAAGTCATGCACATCACAGAAACCATCATCATGCACAGAACTAATAGCTGCCCTGCTCAGCAGGCACACCCATGCACATTACTGCAGCCTTGCAGTGCCCCAGCTCTCACCACATCTGAACAAGAGACTTTGGTTGGCAACACTGCCAGAAAAGCACCTTTTTTTCCCAGATCTACAGACAGGTGAAAAAATACAGCAGTGCTATAAGTAAGGAAATAAGAACAACCAACACTAGACTCCTGAAACCACAAAACAAATTGAAAACTGAGAAACATTCCCAAAGAAATCCCCTGTTCCCAGCTGAACTGGAATAAAAACACACTGAGAGAGTCATAAACACAAAGTAAAAAACTCAAGGATGTGGGGGAGAGGATGCAAAGCTAACAAAATGTTGGATAAACGGAATAAAACATGCTGCTGCTTATCAGAATGAGTAACATCAGCTGTGGTCAAATGCAATGGCTGGACAGGATGCTCTATTTTCACATTTGTGTTGTAGGCAAAGGAGAGGGCAAGGCTTGGGAACAACAGGGATTCCAGCAGTCAGTTATGAGCCTACACAGGGACTCTGCCTTAAACCCGTGCAAAGTCATAGAAAACCTCAGGACCACTCTAGAAGACCATCAGACTGATTTCTGCTTGGATATTGCCAAAATAAACCGAAGTCAAAATTAGATGTGGCTGAGTCCAATTTCACCTTGATTAGTATTTACATAACAGGCAGGGAAACATGAGAGGAGCACATAAATAATGTACTGTTTGTTGCTGGCCTGTCAGGAGGAGAGTTCTCAGCTCTGGTATTGATCCGCATGCACACACCAGCTCCCTGTGCAGAAACCCCAAATCTGCCCTCTATGCACAGAAGCAAACTTCCAGAAGCTGAGTCACATGGGTTGGGGTGCAGACTCAGGCTTTGCTACTCCAGAGGGTCAGACAGCTGCATTCCAGAGCCCCACAGGGAAAAACACAGAGAGATCCAAGATCTGGTTAATTTAGAAGACGTTCTCCATTCCCTTAACTTCTTTCCTTCTAGTGGACTTGACATTTATGACAACAGTCCCAGGAAATGCAAGCCTGGGAGAGGCTGATTGTTGACTTCTTCCTCCTGTTACGGTACCACTGCTTATCCACCCAGTCTTAACACAAGTTGGGGGGACTCCAAAACAAAATTATTACCTAGGAATGACTCAGTACCACCAGTTTCTAAGGCAGCTGCACGATACAGTATTACTCAACAGCCACAAGCTGTTGGTGCCACCTGCGAGAATAAAGTGAGAATAGTTTCTCTTCCCTATTCTCATTCTTTTCATGTCAGAAGCACGGTTTAACTTCATGCCCAGTCCACACAGGTAAAGGTGAAGGGCATCTGGACACTTCTTCTTTGCTATACCTTAGTGAACATTGTTAGGAAAATAATTCCAATACTTTCTTTGAAGAGACTTTTCCATTCAACTTATCCTACTCTAAACTTCTGGGTTTTTTAAATGACACCACGATCCCCCACCACACTGCTCCCCAAAGCACCAGCTGTATCTGATCCTGGTTTGGAAGGTCCCGGGAAGCATCTGCAGACATTCAACCAGAGTGATAGAAAACAGCCATGTGGCAAAGCAACCTTTAGATCTCACCATATGTTGGAAGCTGCAGTGTTCCTCTGCGCAGGTTTACAGGCCTAAAGCCGGAAATTTACAGCCCTTAGCTGCAAGCTAAGTAGCTGAGGGTATTACTAGTGGCAAGAGGCATCTCAAGTGTCCAACACAGCAAGTACCCCCTGAAAAGACACTCCTACTGAGCCAGAAAGAGAGGTAGCTCAAAGGTTCAGCATCACTATTTTCCTGATGCATCAATGTCTCATACGTTTGCAGCAAATGAATGTCATCCTCAAGCATACTGTTAGGAAAGATTGCTTAAAATTAATTAGCTCAGTAACAATGGCCTGTCATTATGCTACTAAGTCACCAGCACGAGCATGTACGTTACAGTGACAGCTCAGGGTATAAAATAAGTGCCTTTATATCCAAATTTGCAAAGTGCTTAGCAGTCAAATGCCAATCTATTCACTTCTGGTAATATTGCATAGTTTCCTCTTATTAGACTGCTCCAAACTCCCACACAAAGATATGACTTATTTTACTACAGAGAGGTCTTTCTACTTCATACACTGTCCATGCACAAATATAGAAAGCTTTTTAAAGTGCATTTATTTCTACAGTGTTGATTCATTCCACATCAAGAAGAATGTGAGATTTAGAACGTGACTTCAGAAAAAGCTGAAGGTAATGGAACAAAAATTCTCTCTGGGCTGACTTAGCCAGGGATGCATGATAAACTGAAGGTGAGGACCGGATTTTGAGGGGCAAGAACATCAGCAGTTCCCACATGCAGCACTTTACAAGATTTCCCCAGTAGAGAAGGAAATAGTTATTGCTATAATTATTTCATAGTTCCAGTCAGCTGCATTCAGTTGTACTGTTATATTCCAATGGCAGGAAAATGGAATACAGTAAACTATAAATATCTGTCAGAATTCCTTTGAAAGGACAACAGTTAATTGCATAGCTTGATCTCCTGCCGTGCAGAGCTTGCATTTCAGGTTAGAAAGGTACAGATTGTTATTGATTTAATTCTCTTGAAACATGTGTGGTATAAAACTGTTCAAAAGACTTATGGGGGAGAAATATACGCTTCCAAAGGAAGTCCTACAGCACGAGACTGTGGCAGGCTACCTTCTTGTAAAATGCTTTCTGAAATTCAATACATTCCCTTCCAAAGGCCCTCACAGCCCCCTCAGTAAATTGAGGCTCCTTGCTTCATTTGCAGAAGTGAAATTAAATCAGTGAATCAGATGAAGGACAACAAAAGATTAGCAATAGTATGAGGTGCCTGAAAAAAATAATTCTCTGTGTTCAGAATAATTCAGTTACACACTCACTCTAATAGAGAGTGAGCCATTCCCATCTTTCCTGTTTTCCTTTCATCTAACTTCCAGTTCTACCTTTCTCTTTGCAAAATGATTCCAGGCAGTAAAGCTAATACTTTGGGCTATTATATTATCCTGTCTTTGAATCCATTTCTGATTTGGCTCGTGCAAAGTTGGTCTGGTGACCCAAAGACACCAGGACATACAACCGTGCAGTAATTAGTTAAGCCTCATCCACTCTGGGAATAAATTTCCCATTATAGGCACGGACAGCAGTGAAGGTGAAGCCCTGTTTAACACTTGTCCAGCTCATCCACTTGCCACGAAGGGTAACTTGACCCAGTGTAAATTATGTATCAGTGTGATTTTGCCAGCCTCTCTTAGTGCTTAGCCTGCTGCTGGTACACAGAGAGCCAAAATCCCACTGCAGGGAAGCCTTTATCAACAAGTTACACAGCTACTAGTAAATTGCTTACTCCCAGATTCTGTAATTAAGATGACACATCTTCCTGACGATTGCTTTAAAGAGACAAAATATTAGTGGAAGAAATGCTGCAGAAATGTTTCAGCACCTGTTTATCATGACCATGTGTTAAGCTCCATTTGCACACCCTGCCAGCCTTTATTAGGAGAGCTCCACAAGTTGCAGACTGCCAAATATACCTTCTCTGAATCAGTTTTTACTAGCTTTCTCCTCACTTTCCAGGCTTAGGACAGAAAACCATACTTACAGTCGTAATCTTTAAGTTTCCCAAGGTCGAGTGGGTGAGGTTTAATCGTTGTTCATTTGGGAATTTTTAATATTTTTTTCTTTGAAGTATTAGCTGAATAATAATACGCACTGAGGGATCAAAGTGAAGTGTATTGCTTTAACAAATCTAAGAGTAAACTGTAAAAAAAAAAAAAAAGTAAAACCTACAAGCTACTTGGAAACAAAAGCAACTTCTACCCATGGAAAATTTCTAACACTTGCAACATTTGCACCCAATAAAACTGTAAAGCTTGTCACTTTTATTCACCCCTAAACGCAACACGCAGGGTACTGGAGACAGTGGCTGTGCACTCACAGTGTTCTAAAGGCAAGTAAAAGAACCATTAAATAGATAGCTGAGCCCAACAGGATTTAGGCATCCCTAGCCAAGCAAGACCCAGCATTAGCTGGCATCACTGCGCTGCAGGGCCTGACAGCAGACGCTGCGCTCTGCAGGCTTTTCCCAGATGAGGCAAGAGGAGCTCTGAGCCTCCCCAAACCCGCCCCGTGCGCACGCAAATCCCAGGCACCGAGCATCGCCTTCCTACGGCTGCGGGCAGCCCTCGGAGCCTGCCCGCACCGAACGGGGTCCGGGGCTGGAACCCGAGGGAGAGCACAGGCAGAAATACGGGCAGGTACGAGCAGGGCGGGGAAAGTTTTACTGAGATGAAGTAGGCAAGAAGGAATCTCTGCAGGAGAAGGGGAAAAAAAATAGTTAGAGATTTAAGATAACAGACAGCAAATGCAGGCAGGACGTAAGTGGGGAATTCTTCAAACAGATTTTTACCACGCAGGATCTTGGGAAGCTCACCGCTGCATAGGTGAGGAATACAGCCTACTGAAGACTTTATGGGAGAGGAACACTGGGCTTTTGTCTCTCCAGCTCCATTTCTGCGGTTTAAAGCAAGGATAAAGATAATAACATCCTGTCCTGAAACAATTTCACGAGCTAAATAGAGCATATACAGTCAAGTAAAATTAAGCTATTGTTATTAACTCTCACCTTCAATACCAGATGAAAAAGACAGTTTCTCTGAAGGAAAAAAAAAGCATCATAAGAACTACCATTCACACTGCTATTACCTATAATAGCATAAACCCTCAATATCTGACTATTACAGATAGAGAAGGAGTTCAAGTCTTTCTTATAAAAATTCCCTCTCCTTTGCCCACTCAGAACAGAGGCAGGCAATTCCTTCCTCACACCCTGGCTGTAAGGTGAACTGGGACAGAACCCCCTCCTCCCCCCACACCTGCCTGGCAGGAAGGCTGAGTGCCCCAGAGCTGCTACAGCTGGGCTGGGGATGGGGGTTGTACCTTCCAGCCCCTCCTTTATGACTCCTCAGCCCAGCAAAATCACCCCATGTCAGCATATGGAAGCGGTTAGTCAATGAGGGGAGGGTCAGACCCAGCCCTCTAAGCATTGATTGCAAGCTCACAGTTTCTCCCAAAGGCAAAAAGAAAAAGTGTACTTGAACCCCTAGAGCAGATAGGCTGAAGCTGATTTATTGGGGTGATTTAGATCTGTTAAAACAAATTTAATTTTGAATACAATTTTCTATCAATTAACAGAGTCTCACAAGTGTAGCCATTAAGGAATCTCTTTCCAAAACCAAAGCCAAATATTCAAGATTTATGAGACTGACTTGCCATATTGGAAGTAACTAATTATTCGTAATGATTCTTTGTACTCTGACAGTGATTATGTATTTTCAGCGCAAATGACCATGATGAAGCAAGTGATAAAGGCAGCCCATGTTTGTGAAAGGGATACCAAGCAGTTAAGGCCTGATTGTTTTGGCAAAGTATTGGGGTAGCAGGGGAAGAAACAACAGAAAACAACTAAGCCCATCGACACAAACCCCAGCTTATTTAACATCCTGAAGTGTCTCCTGGTGCATGTCAGAGCTGTAATGAAAGTCTGTAGTCTCTTTTTATTGCCTTAAGCGATTTTGTATTCAGTTTATTTATTGTGACCTTTTGGTTGTCCTTCCACCTTGGACATGACAGTCTTTAACAAAGCAAAACCTCGCGGACTCAGCTTGCAGCATTTGCAACAGATTGTGGAGCATGCTTGGGGTGAGAGGAACAACGCAGATTTGGGGCGTGATTCTCATTTGCATTGAATTTTCTTCACCTCACTCTGATGGCACCAGGCACAGTTGCAACCCTGCTTCCACCTCCACTGGATGAAGGAAATGTCTCTGGATTACTCTGCCCTGATTAAAGTACCTGTGAATCGAAAATGATAGTTACATAGGGATTGGGTAGTTTTTCACGTTGCCTCAGGCTACAGAGAACACAAAAGCACCGCCTTTCTCCTTTTTCATAACTTCCAGTACTGCCCCAGACACAGGAACAGAGTAATTGAGAACAAAGTCCCTGTTCCAGTGAGGTGCTCAGTGCCAGCAAGGTTAATGTCCAGGGGCAGGCCGGTGGCGAGAGCAATGCCATGTTTACTGCTATGGTTGCTGCTGCTCTGATGCCACACTCGCTCGAGCTATGAACAAGGGTCTAATTTCTGATCCTCAAAAGGCAAAGGCATAGCAAGCTGGTCATTAAAATCTGCAGCAGCATGCATGTGATTAAAATGTTAATGTCAATATTGTAATCAAGGTCTGACTCACAGGACAGCTGGTGAGAGACTTGATCTGTATTGCTTAGCCCCAGTCACCTGATGCAGACCAGGGTTACGGAACGGTTGTGCCCCATCACATGGCAGGGATTGGCATTCGCTGGCTCATGTGGCGAGCTGGAGGCTGGCTGCTGGAAATGGGCAATCAGCTCAAACCCAGGTCCAATATTGATAAGTTCAGCTGTGCCTGCACTCCAGCAAGAGGAAAGCTTTTCAATAAATTTCCTTGGCATCACCTGAGCTGCAGCTCTGCTGCAAAGGCACTCGTGTCTCCTGCCCACCCGCAGTGCTGCTGCTGGGTTGCCCTGTCCCCTGGCCTCAACCTGTCAGGAGAAGGGGAAAAAAAATAGTAGATGCTTTCTCTGCATCTCTGCTTTCTCTGTGCTAGTTTCTATCCAGTTGAGTTTTAGACATTTAAGCCTGTGGTAAATTTTGCCTGATGTTGTCTAAGCACCGAAAAGGGCTATAGTCTGCAAAGCTTCTTTTCAGTAAATTCAGGATTAATGAAGAAGGCCTCTCTATTGTTGGAATGTCTAATACAATTATCCACTGAATGAATGGACTAGGCAGCAGCGGAGGGCTCCCAGGTTTGTGGCAGGGAATTGTCTGTTTTAACATCCATCTGTTTTCATTCCCTCTGATCCATTATCATTCACCTAGAGTTATAACATGATGAATATCATTGTGCAGAATGCCATTTGATGCTGGGGGGAAACAAAACCACTGTAGGTCTGCCTTCTATTGAAAAGACAAAATTGCCTTGGTGGAAGGAAAGGCATGATTGATTCAGAGATGCTGTTTCAAGCAGAGGCAACCCTTCCCATGTGGACTGTTTGATTTTGTTAATTCCTTTGGATGACCCTTCTGCTGCATCTTTCAACAAGAAAAAATATATATACAAAAATGAGAATAACTGTGGACAATCATAGTGCTGCTGAATTTGTGGAGTTAATTGAAAAAAATAATGGTATTCACAACTTTCCCCAGAAGGCACCTTTGGTTTACGTTCCCAGTGACATTAAACTCCTGTACGTAAACACGGGATGAGAATCTTGATGACCCTGCTGACAGGAAATAAAGAAAGGAACTTTACAGGCAATTTCCACTGTCCTTGTTGGTCAGCAAATTTGGAAGTGAATGAAAAAAAGAGAACTAGAAATGCATATTAATGATGGAGGGCCTATAGCACAACGGGAGTGAGATGAGCACTAGCAAGGGAAACTGTTAAAAATGCCCCAGTTTATCTTTTTTAATGACTTACCCTTATGATGTACTTATAAGCAACATAGAAATTACCCTGTAAATAAAAGGACAGGCTCACCAGCATAAAAATAACTTATTGAACTCAGCGTAAATGCTTGTTTCTAGAAAGTGTCCCTTAAAATACTGGTAAAGCAAATACAGTTGTTAAACCCAATCCATTGTTTAACTGGGTGTATCTAAACTGAGACCTTTCATTAACAACCATCTCCTGGATCTTGGTTGTGCCTTTCAAACACCATACACTTAAAAAATACTATAGTGTCACTTAATGAAACAGGGGAAGAAATACCCTTTGGAAATCCACAGTCCAGCAAAATCCAGGGCAGATAACCGTCTGGCTCCCCACCAGCCTGTAATTACCTGAGGAAGCAGCTAGATTTAGCTATCTTCCTTCTTTAATTGGCACGCAAAAGATTATAGGATTTTATTAGGACACAAATGACACCGATACGAGTGTGATTGAGGCATGCGATGCATGACCGACTATTTGCATTAAGAGGCTTTGCACTACACGTGGGATTTCTACCTTTGGTTTTAAATGGCTTAAATTCAAATGACATTTCTATGCTACATTTTAAGAGGATGAAATTTATTTTAGCGCTTGTCTAAGTGAGGTAGGGCAACACTGTTGCCAGACACCAGAAACCCTTCTCAAAGAGCCTGTTTGGGCCAGGTGGAAGGGGGTTAATTTTTGACTACTCTGTTGTTACAATTAGGTCAGGAACATAAGAAAATGAAGCAAAAATGGGCATTGAAGTGCCCACATTGAAACACTTTATGAGTGTGTTAGACACCCAGCTGCCAGCCTGCCACTTCTGGGGACACAAGTCTAATGAAGCCAGCATCCCTGGCGATGACTGAACTGGAACACAGTTCAGTGGGAGCAGGTAGCAGGAGATCTTTTGGCTTCCCTTACTTCCATGGCTTCCACTAACTCTGAATTTCCTTAATGGATTTCTTCCCTTACGCATGAATCTCAATGGACTTCTTTACGTTTTATTTCACAACATCTTTCTAACGTCTCTCACAACCAGAACTAAAGGCTACCCCCCCGGAAAGGTGAAAGCAGCTGAAGATGTAAGGAATTAAGCCGAGTCAGTCCAACAGAACAAAGCCAGCCCCAGACAAGGGAGGGAGTACCCAGAAGTGATGGTAACATGCTGCAATATCTGACTGTGTGCAATAAAAGATGATTGTAGGAGGATTAAGTCCTGCTACCATTGCGATATGTAGGACAGCCCTGTGCAGGAGGCAGGCACGCTTTCCTCAGTGCTGTCCTTGGGACTGGGCACTGCACTGCTGCTCAGTTGGCCACCAAGCCAGTCCCTGTCCCAGGGGAATGCCTGAGGACCAAGCCCTTGGCCAGGTGATCCTGGAGAGAGGAGAGGGCCTGAAACTGCAGGGAAACAAGGGAAACAGCCCCCTCCTGCACTGCAGAGCCCAAATGAAACCTCAACTAGATGAATGGACAGGGAGCAGAAGCTAATGAACAAGGTCTCCTGCTTCCATCTCCATGAACCCTCGGTTCCCTTACACTGCTCCACGGCCCACCTACAGCCCTGGTTGCCCAGCTCCTCTGTCCTGCACCCTCATCACCAGCTCATTCCCTGATTGTTCCCTAACTTGTCCCTTGACCCACAGATTGTTCCCTGGCTCATCCCTCAGCTCTTTCCATGTCTCTCAGCTCTTCCTGTGTTCCCCAAGTTGTCCTGAACCCCCAGCTGACCCCTCAGCGTGTCCCTCGGTTCAGCGTTTAACCCTCAACTCATCCCGCAGCTCGTTCCCTGTCCCTGGCTCACCCTCCGAGCCCCAGCTCACTCTTCGCCCCTGGGCTCATCGTTTGACCCCCAGCCCATCCCGCAGCTCACCCCCGGTCCCACCGCTCGCGGCAGCTCGTCCCCCGACCCCGGCTCTCCTCCATCCCCCGTCCCGGCCCGCGGCGCTG